>PVJA010002951.1:0-100432 GCA_004027025.1 Myocastor coypus | reverse complement strand
CTTTTTTTTTTTTTTTTTCTAAGCAACATCAACAGGGAGGTGGGTCATGCCCACACACTGTACTCTATAGAACGATTGTGAGGACGATATGCAATATGTCAACTTTCAAAAAAAAAGAAAGGGGAAAAGAAAAAAAGAAGTAATGTTGATTTAAAAGTATTAATGTTTAATTGTTTGATCAATCTTATATACCTATATGTATTAATCTAAACTGATCTGATGATGAAAATATGTAATATAACCATTGTTAAATTTAAACAATGGAAATATTAAATTAAAAAAATAAAATATCAACTGAGAAAAAGCTTTCATAATAGTAAAGTTACTAAGAACAAAACATAATAAATATATTGAAATGGCAAATACATGACCAGAACTTCTAACAGTTTGGGGATAGGATATCACACAAAGTTCTAGTATATTGTGGACATGGACCAGTGTCCATGACTCTTACTGGTGGCCAGGCATCACTTGTGGGACTGAGCTATTGCTACTTCATTGATATCTACCCTGTAGAACCAGACAGAATCATGACCCATAGATGTAGAAGTCCATATGTAGAATATGCTGATGTACATATTCTGCTGCTGTATACATAAGAATAATTGAAAGACTGCTGTTGTATACCTTTTTTTTTTCGTGGAACCAGGGTTTAAACTCACAACCTTGTACTTGCCAGGCAGGCACCTGTTCCATGGAGCTATTTCCCTGGCCCCTGTCCTTTAGTTGTTCTTTGTCATGGAGGTATTTTACTTCTCCATTGAAGTTAAGAGTTTTGCAGGATATATCAGTCTGGGCTGGAATTCATTTTCTTGCAAGATTTGAAGTACTTTACTCCATGCTTTTCTTAACTTGATGGTTTGTGAAGAGAAATCTGCTGTTCTGATGGGTTTTCCTTTAAATGTGATCTATTTCATTTCTCTGGTGGCTTTTAGTATAGTGTTCCTGTGCTGAATGTCTGGAATCGTGATTATTATATGTCTAGGTGTGGTTTTAATTGGGTTGATGTTATTTGAAGGTATATGCTTCAGCTAACTGAATGTCTAATTGTTTCCTCACATTTGGGGTGTTTTCTGCTATTCTGTCCATATTCTTTTTACATCATCTGTATTGAACCCTTCTTTCTCATTGATACCTATTAGTCTCACATTATTCATCTTTGCATTGTCTTATAGATGTTGAATTAGTTTTTCCTGCATCCTAGTTTTTATTTTTTTCTTTCTTTCTTAATTAATTAATTAAATTTTTATAGCAATGAAACAGTTTCAAGTTAGTAGGTTGGTTACAAGAATTAATCACATGCATATTGTTATCTTCATAGTAGTTATTCAAGGACAAGGTGCAAATCTGATACCTTGTCTAAACAATATTAGCACAAATTTTTATTCTTAATGAACTAAGACAAAGTAGCTTATATCTTTACCTAACTCACTTGTGCATACACACACACACACACACACACACACACACACACACACATATATTTTTTTTCTTTTTAAAATTTCTAATACTAGGAGAAAATATCATACCATGTTTTATAAGTAGATTATAAATCAGAGATACAGTAGAAATCATAAAACAAAAAGTATGATTAAATAATATTCAGAAAATTAATTAAAATGAAACTTTAAAAAACAGTATTCCAAAATTCAAACCAAATCATGAGTCCAACTTAGAGGCCAGAATGTTGTGTGTCATATGTGTGAATTTTAATTAATTCAGAGTATTCACATAGTATTTGAACAGCTTAATATGTACAAAGGCATCAACTAAGAAAAAGTTTCCATGGTAGTAAAGAATTACTAAGAATGAAACATAAGATAAATACTGGAATGGCAAATATATGACCAGAATTTCTAACAGTTTGGGGATATCGCACAAAGACCTAGTATGTCGTGGACATAGACAGTGTCCATAACACTTACTGGTGGCCATGTGTGATTTGTGGGACTGAGCTACTGCTATTTCCTTGAAATCTACCCTATAGAACCAGACAAAATCATGACCCATAGGGTGGAGGAGAAGTCCAATTGCAAACTATGTTGATGGACATATTATCTGCTGTATACAAAAGAATAGTTGGAAGACTGCTGCTGTATACTTCTTTTTCTCCTGTGTTTAATTGTTTGCCCTATTTGGTGATTTCTTTCCAGTCTCCTTCATGGAGCTGTGGTCATTTTGATCCCTCTCTAGACTATCTTTTAGTAAACTGTGCAGGGTTGGCTTTGTCATCATGAAATTCTTCACTTGCTTTTATCTTGGAAGTATTTCACTTCTCCATTGAAGTCAAAAGAGATTTTTGCAGGGTATAGCTGTCTGGGCTTGAATTTGTTTTCTTGCAAGACTTGAAGTACTTTGTGTCATGCTCTTCTCGACTTGATTGTTTGTAAAGAGAAACCTGTCATTATTCCATTGGGTTTTCCTTTAGATGTGATCTGTTTCTTTTCTTTAGTGGGCTTTAGTATTCTATTCCTTTGCTGAACTCCTGGGACCTTGATTATTATATGTTTTGGTGTGATTTTAAATGAGTTGGTGTTATTTAGAGTTCTATATACATTAGTTACCTGAGTGTCAAATTGTTTCCCCATATTTGGGAAATTTTCTCCTATTATCTCTGCCCATATTCTTTTTATATCGTTTGTGCAGACTCTTTCTTTCTCATTGATGCCTATTAGTCTTACATTTAATTTCAATGTAAGTCTTGCTTCTATAAAATGGGTATATCAATGTGAAGCTCAACATTTAATGGTAAAATTTTTTTGGTTCATATTTCCCATAACTACTAAACTCCTACGACGTTTGATGGTAACTAACATTATGAACTAAACATAACATACTATTGGAAAAGCATTTTTATTTTCTACCAATGCACAACATTTTCTACTATGATTGCTCACTAGAAATTTTAAGGAAAGAATTTCCTAAGGACTAAATATCATCAAACTTAAAGGATCAGAATAATAAATTGATATTTGAAATATGAGTTTATTCTTCTTAATTTGACACTGGTGGTGCATGACTTGCTGGCCCCAGAGCCCTGGGTATGTTGTGCCCACCAATAAAACTGAGTGTGGTGCATGTCTATAATTCCCGCGCTAAGCAGGCTGAGACAGGAGGAGCACTGTGAGTCTGCAATGCATAGCAAGAGCCTCTATCAGAAAAATAAAAAAATAAGTATATTCTTGATAAATAAAAGAATAAAAATAATATATAACTATGAAATTTACTATTTTTAACAGTTTTTCTGCAATTAAAATTCACATTGTATAGACTTACTATGTTTTAATAATTTAAACATATAAATATATTCATACACATATGTATGCATAATTACATGTATACACTTTTAGAATCAAAATTAACGTAGAATCCTTTATTCTTTACTCTTTGAATAACACAGCATTTTACACATCTACCCATGAAGAATAAAATATTACAGAATGGTGAAATACAATTTTGAAAAATTTTGAAGAATTTTAAAACATGCATATCATACAAATAAAAAGAAAGTACAGGTCAGAGATCTTTTTAAAAACCCATTGTGAGCTAGAAAAAGGATTAAAGCTGATTAACAAGGAAAGTTTAAATTTTAGTATGTCACCAATCTTGGAATAAGTTGTTTAGGTAAGAGACAAATTGATTAATAATAGAGTCCTATAAAGTATAATCCTTGGGCTTGTCTTTTTTTCCAGAAAGAAAAATCTGCACCTCTAATTGTCAAAAATATATAACTCAACATGTTTCCAGAGTTGGTCTTTATTAATACTTAATAGCAAGTACAATAAAAATATATTCCTTTCAGAATTAAGATGTCCTTGGATGTGCCTGAGAAACAATTTTCAGTGAGACATTAAAAAAATCATGCAGCCGGATGTGGTGGCGCATGCCTGTAATCCCAGCACTCGGGAGGCTGAGGCAGGAGGGTTGGTGTGAGTTCGAGACCAGCCTGGGCTACCAAAGTGAGCTCAAGGCCAGCCTGAACTGCATAGGGAGACCCTGTCTCAAAAAGACAAAAAAAAAAAAAAAAAAAAAAAAATCATGCAGCCATTCTTTGTCTTATTTTCAAGTTTTGGATGCACTTATTAATATAAGAAGTACTATGTTAGAATATTTTCATTAGAACAATACTTTTTAAAATCAGAACTATATTTTCATAAAAAATACAGTTTACTTTTGTAGATGCTCTTGGGAAAGAGATAACTTTATTTTGCAGTTGTGAGCCAGGTTTTATCCATGCTGATAATCTCTAATCTTTAATCTCACAACAGAAGGAAGTAAGAACCACTGTCACGGTACGTGGGGATCAAACTAGCAGTCAAGTCTGTTCGCAGACAGCTTAGAGCAGGATCCTTCCTGTTTTCTGTCAACAGTCAGTACCATTTTAGAGACCACTTTGCTACCATCTGTCAGACTTAGGCTCTCCAAGAACTGAGAGGATTCTTTGGTAGAGCTGCGTTTGCTGGCGGTGGGGTAGGTGGGGTGGAGCACTAAATCTGGAACATGGCCTCACCACCGAAAGATCCTCGTCTCCTCTCTCACTACTTCTCCTTCCTGCCCCCGTTGCTTGCTTGGTTGTTCTCTCGTTCTCCCTCCCTCCCTCACTTCCCTTTTGCCCTTCCTGCCTGCCTTTCTTCCTTCCTTCCTTCCTTCCTTCCTTCCTTCCTTCCTTCCTTCCCTCCCTCCCTCCCTCCCTCTTTCCTTCCCTCCCTCCCTCCTTTCCTCACTTCCTCCCTCCTTCCTTCTGTCTTTCCTTTTGTCTTTCTCTCTGTACATTAAGGGGTTTATAGTCTCCTTCCTGCAAAAGTGCGCATGCTTGGGACCTAAAGCGAGGAAACCAAACAGCTTCTCTTTGATGAGACAGAACAACGCAGCGCAACTGAAGAAGGGGCCCAGGCCACAAGCGCAGGCCAGCGCATAGGTAAATAGGCACCGATGAGGCTGCTCCAAGAAGAAGACCAACAAGTAGTCTGGGTTTCTTTTCATTATTTTAAAAAGTTTTTAATTTTTAGCAGTCCATGTTTGTAGTGTATCAGATGCTGCTCGTTCTGGGGCCCCAGCTTAATTCTTTTCATCCCCAGCCGCAGGAAATCTGGGTCCAGGTTTCTTCCAAAGCCTGTACTGAAGATCAGAAAACTTGCAGGTAGGGATTTTTTCTGTGTTGGATGACAGCACAAAGTTCTCTCCCAAATCCTTGCAGAAATCAATTCAAAAGAGTGGGGTGATGGGCATGAGTCTTTAGTTGCAAGACTTGGAAGCCCACAGTAGTGAAAAGAATGTAAGGAGGCCCAAAGAGACAAAAGACCGTACTACGGAGAAGAATGCATAAAAAAAGGTGGTGTCTTTTAAAAAATGTGCTTATATTATTAAGGTTTTAGATTATATTTTATTCTTTTTTGGTGATTCTTTCTTCTTCCATATTTCTCTGTGTCTCTCTCTCTCTGTCTCTCTCTCTCTCTTTCTTCCTTTCTTTCTTTCTTCAAGGCAAAGCCTCACTATGTAGCCCAGGCTAGCCTTGAGCTCATAGCAAGCCTTCTGCTTTGGCCTTCCAAGTGCTGTGATTGCAGACCTGTGCACCATGATATATGAATGAACCATGTACACAGTACATAATAGTTACACTTGTCATGGAGAGTTGGTACATGGAACATGATATAGCTTAATTCTTTTTTTAAACCCCTTCCCTCTCTCTCCTCCCTTCTATTTCTCAGACCCCTCTCTTTTCTATATTTTTAAAGAGTGAATTTAAATTGTTGACAAATATCAAATCTAGCATATTCTATCAAAGTTCAAATTCAGGTAGCAACATGCACAGACATTGCACTTAATATATTCTAAAATGTTCAATAGAAGGGGCTGGGGGCATAGCTCAGTAGAATAAACACTTCCCTGGCAAGCACAGGGCCTGAGTTCAATCCCCAGTTCTGAAAAAAAACAAAACCAAAAAAGCAAAACAAAACAAAACAAAAAAAGAATAGTTTTCTCTGATCTCATTTATCAAAATCAAAAATTAGTGAACCTGAGTAACAAAAGAAGGTAAGGCACGAAGTTTCCTATTGCTTAGAAGATTTGACTGAAGAAACATTACCATGCACTGTCCAACGTTTTAGGTTTCTCTGCTTTTTGTCAACGCAGATTTGGCAGGCAGTCACATATTTTCAGTTTTGCTTGTGAGAAGATAATCCTCACTTTAGTATTCATTATGCACAATGTATGCGAAGCGCAAGGAGCCAACTGACTCACACTTTTGTGTCAGGCAAATAAAACCTAAACACAAGAAAGTGTAACATCCAGTAAAATATGCACCAAGCCAGGAAAGCTAAGGTAAGAACATGGAAAGTTAGATAAGTGCTATTAGCACTTCTGCTAAGGGCAGCCAGTAGAACTTGGGGATGTGCCATATAAATATAATTTTGTATTTTGGCCAAGAACAACATTTATAGGCAAACATAGGCTTCCATTTGCAACTATTCTGGATTTGGTGTAAAAAAAAATGAAAATAAAAGCTACTATGAAGACGGACAGACATGTGTGTCAAAAAGTGATTTTTTTTTTTTTTTTTTTAAAGGGTAGGCGCAGGCAAGTGAGATAGCTAAGGAGACTACGTACATGCTTAGGCAAGATCAGGAACCGGGGTTCCATTCCCAGCACCATAGACATGCGTGTGCTGAGCTGGCCAGCAAGACTGGGTGTGACGGTGCATGCCTGTAATCCCAGCACTGGGGAGGCTGAAAACAGAAGGATGAGTCTGAGCTAAGAGTGAGACCCTGTACCAAACACATTTTAAAAAGGAGACGATGCATATACTTTATGGGTGTGCGTGTGGATGTATGTATGTGTTTGTGTGTGCGCACATGCCTGTGTTAGTGGATATCAAAGGCAGGGTCTTGCACATGCTAAGCAAGTGCTTTACCAATGAGCCACATTTCTGGCACTTCTTCATGACCTCTTGATGTTTCAAATCATGCTCTTGTCCTCTTCCAGTACTCAAGAAAATATTATTCAGTCACTCAAAAGTTAACGACATAGTTAAGAAACAAGCTTTCTTCCTAAGGACATAAAAATTGATTACTTTTAACCACTCCCCAAGAGTGGATAGTTGAATAGGTGCTTGTATACTTATGTATGGATTAGCTGAATTGATCTTTAAAAAAAAAAGTTAGTTTGCATGCTAGGTTTTTCTTTCAATCAGTGCATCTCAATCTATTTGATTGTTTGTATAAGTGACAAGTTAAAAGTGATTATCAAATCCACAGAGCTCAGCTCTGTGGGCTGCTAATGTTAATAGACTCCTGGCCGGCAGGCCGTTACTCCAAAGGGGTTAAATTCGTTTGGCTTGCTGAGATACAGCCAGTAAGTAGTATGAGAATAAAGAATTACCAGAACTAAACAAGAAGTCAGACCTAAGTGTAGCAGAACAGTAGGACACAGAAAATTATGGCTGTCAGGAAGGGTTTCTCTCTCTCTCTCTCTCTCTCTCTCTCTCTCTCTCTTTAATATAAGAAAAACACTAAAAAGAAATGGCAGAAATTATTTCAGTCAGTGCTATAGACAAAATTTTAAAAAGCAGTCATTCAATTTCAGTCATTCCTGAACTTTTTGGATCTGAATTGTTAGTTATGATGTTGACCACAGTAGCAGAGGAGCACATTACGAGTATGGCCATATCTGAGAACCTATGGAGGTCCCCAAGCTATCACAGAATGGAAGCAGTTGCTTTCTGGTATGGAGTCACTAAAGCATCACTGAGGATGGTGGATTGAAACTTCCTTAAAGACTCCAGTGGCAAAAATCGAGGTTTGCTAAGTAACCTTCCATGTGGCTTTTGAGCCAGCTTGGAAATGCACAAACCAGCGTTGATGTCTCCCTTCCGCAAAACTTAATTTGCTCCAGAGCAAACTGCAGAACGCCTTGCTCCTCATCCCATCTGACAGACAGTGCAATGACCATATGTATCTTTAGTTGAAACCAAAATACATTTTACACATTGCTCAGAATTTGGCAGCCTACCCAGGAAACATTTGTGGTACATCCCCATATGCCCCAGCATGCCAGGGAGGGCAACGGATTCATCGGATCCTTTCAGTCACACAAGAGGCAAACAGTAGTGTTTGACAAACATGACCTGCAGCAGAGTGAAAGAAATGAAAAAAAGGGGAACAAACAACCTCCGACGGGTACCAGTTTGGAGGAAGAAAAAGCACACGCGCGTCGTCAAGAATGGGCTATGATTTCAAATCTGGAAGGCTCTTGTTGGGTTCTCCATCCTGTATTTTCTTTTAATTGACACTGGAGCATTTCCAAATGTTTGTTGTTGATGTGTATTTATATGGGAGAAGGATGCAATCTGTCAGCTTTGAGAGGATTGTGACAGCTGGTAATTTATTTCTAATTTATTAATATTTTCCAAGAATATTTTAAAATTTACTTGTTCAGGAGGAATTGAGAAATTGGACAAAAATCACCACTAAGAGCTGTGTAATCAATAAGAGTTTGAATTTCAGGTCTACAAGGGATTCACTTGCTGTGTAGCTTTGGGCAAGGTGTTTAATCTAAGGCTTAGTTTTCATATTTGTTCAATGTGGTTAATGAATAAAGACACTAGACAGGGCTTATTGGTAGAAGGACCAAGTAAGATAAAGTATGGAAGCATCTAATGCAGTGTCTGAAAAAGGGTCTCAGTAGATGTAGTCTGTGTAGCCTTTTATTTTATTTTTTTACTACACCTAGATAAAGCAAATTTAAATATCACCCTGAAATCAAATGATGACAATATTCAAGTCCTAAGAAGCTTAAATTAACAGGGAACAGATGAAAAAATTCCAGGAAGTAGTCTGTAAAAGAACATATAAATGGAAATTATCCCGTTTTTAAAAACCTGTCACTTAATCTGGGACCTATAAACACAAAGTCTCAGAGACTTTTTCTTTTCATTCTTCAAAATATTTCCATGTAAGCATCTCCTCTCATGATTGTGTGAAATTAAGTTAGTATAATGATTGCTTTTCATCACAGAGCATTATTTTCAGAATCCATTTGGCATTCATCTAGTTTTTGTGCATCCAGAATTATCCCAAAAGGAGTTCTACAAATTACATTTTATATATGAAAAAGCTTTGGAATACGGACAGATAATCCCAAAGAAACTTTGCTAAGAAATACTGAAGTACAAGATGAAAACTTTACATATCTAAAAAAAAAAATGTAGGAAGCACTGGTATATCCTCAGAGAAGTAGAGCTAATCTGAATGTAACTAAGATCCATGGAGCCAGCGTAGACAGCAGCTCACCTGAGAGTAGTCTATGTCCAGGTGACTGGGACATTACAGCAGGTGTCAGACTGGCCCAGGGGTGAGTGTCATGTACAATTCAGTTGCAACAGGGTTCTTTCTCAGGTCACTGATTGGATTCATTTTTTACTTGATAGATATCTTTCATTTATATATTATGGGAAAACATCAAATTCGAAGGTGGTCTTTCATGGGGAAGATAGAAGTCACCAAATAAAATGTCAGTCTCTTATAGTCAAAGAAAACGTGTTTTGAAGTGTGAGTTCTGTTTAGCTGGGTAATTCCTAAGGTGTTTATACTTTAAATGCCAAGGATTTTAAAAAGAAAAAAAAAAAGCTAAGAAAACACAAAGCTTTATTTTCATTTAAAAAATGAAATCTTAAAAATAAAGAAATCCATGTATTTTAATCAATTTAAAGAAATTCAGAACCAATTAAGAGATATTTATGCACCTTTACACAATTCCTTTTTAAAATTCTTTTTAATGTGCTCAGTACAGAGTCTCACTAATATAGCTTGGACTAGTAGTGATCCTCTTGTTTTCAGCCTCCCCAGCACTGGGTTTATGGACACATGCCACCACACCCAGTCTCATTCCCCTCTCAGCTCACCCCAGAGGCCAGCATGTCACACCAGGGATGGAACCCTTGTTACTGTGTCTGCTGAAGCTGGCACTTTAATCCACTGAGCTATCTGGCCAGCCCTTAACAATTTCTTTTCATTGAGAAGGTCATTTCATCCCAGAACCTATTCTACATATCAGATCAAAGATAGACAGATTTATCTCAGCATATCAGCCAACTACCTATTATGGACTGATCAGTAATAATAATAATAAGCAAATTGAGTTTCTAGAGATTTACAAAAGTTCAAGTGTTAATCATTAATATAAAGCAAATAGCTATCAGCAAAGAGTAAACATGTCTGAGTCTAGGCCAGATTTGAGTCTCACTCCTTATCAGGTACCTATTGACCTAGGCTGGATTGCCTTGGAATGTTGAGCTCCAGCATCATTGAGGTCCCAGTAGCTTGTTTGGGAAAAGATCCTTGGGAAAAGTCGAGGAAGTCAAAGACATGATGCTGTCCATAAGCAGGATGCCACCGCGGGCAGTTGTGACTCGCGCCTTAATGAATATGCCTGTGCACATGTTTGCATATGTGGTAATGTCTCACAGCCATTTGACATCTCTAAGTGAGTCTTCACTTTACTAAGCACAACCCATAGCATGTAAAAGGATGGGACAGCAAGATATTCTTAAAATGTGGTCAATTTCATTTTGTTGAAAATGGAATTATGGGTAAACATAGTGGGCAGGAAAAGGTTCCTCCTCCATAACTGCACGCTCTAGGGTATAGCTTTAGGTGAAGCCCACCCATTACATACTCTTACCCTGCTACTGCTGAATAAGTTCTATTTCTATGAGCATCGAATCACAGGTTTTATATGAAGTGAAGATTTTAGCCAAAAACATTGAAGAATAACATGAAAGAAGAACTAGTTGGTGTTTTCACATGATATTTCACCATGGCTGAGGATAGGACTTATATGGTTCTGTGTAGATTTGGATAGATGAGACTCTAGAAGCCTGATATGAAGCCATTTGTGATGTAAGTCATGCTGCTAGATCTTGCTCTTCTAGTCTATGCTTACTGGCTGACCTTCTGATTTTAAATTTATTCCAGACAGACTGATCTATAAAGAGAGGAATACCAGGAAGGATGTGAGTACTAGCAGTGAACAGAGGCTTGTTTTGTTTCATAGTTTTGGAAGCTCAGATCTATGATTTTGGGCTTCTGGCAGAGGCTCTTGTAGCAAACTGCTCTTTGTGTGTGTGTGTGTGTGTGTGGTACCAGGGACTAAACTCAGGACTTTATATTTACAGGCAAGCACTTATTCTACTGAGCTATCTCCCTGGCCCCTGCAAATTGCTTTTGTCTCTTGCCAATAATAAGAATGAGACAGAAGTCCTTCAACAGTGTACCTCAAAGATCTAAGAACTTCCCATGAGACTCCACCTCTTAAAGGTCCAGAGCACCTCCCAGTGCAGCCCATCCTGAGGGCCGAACTTTTACTCATGGATCTTTGGGGAACACTCATCCAAATTATAACAAATGGCTTCTCCATTTGAATTTCTATAAGGCTTTTATTAATTTGTAAGAAAAAAATCTATCTAAACACCGGCCATTGTAGGAATGCATAGAATGGAGTGTTCTATTTAATTTAAATCTAAAGCAATTGGAAAGACATTCTGCTCCCTTGTGTTTCTCAGAACTCTTAGTTCCTCAAGGTGTGTTGTAAAAATCTTCTAAGTTTATAAAGTTTGGGCAGCATTATATACTCTCTTTCTACCTATAGAGTCACCATGTATGCTAGCCTTGAAAAACTGGAAAAGTCTCAAGGATGTCTGTTTAACTTTAGCTCGGTATTTTCCCTCTTCCTCTCTGCTCTCTATTTTGTTTAACCAAATACTCATTAATATCCCTTAGAGCACATTTGTGGATTATCATTAACATCAATTTTTTATCCTATTTTATGTGTTAAAAGTCATTTAATATTATTAAGGTTTGTAATTGGGAGAATTAATCTGTTTTTGCACATTTACAAAGGTTGAATGCATCATGATTATTTACTTTGCCCTGCAATAATATTCAAATCAATTTCTGCTTATCTTCTTTTTACATGAGGTTTGTCCTCTTAATAACATTCGCTTTACCAAATATGGCAAAAATGCATTTTCATTTCTCACATAGCTAGAAAATCTTTGCAGTATCTGTGCAAATAATTATCTTCCCACATTTTCTAGTGTACATCTATTTGCACTGCTCTGTCAATATGCTTGAGTTGCAAATGTAAACACAGAAATGATCTGAAATTCCCTCTGACAGAGAGGTTTCCCCACTGATATTCATTTCTCCTTGTATGCTTTGCTGTGTGAACAATTCCCTCCTTTGTTCAGACATTAAGGCTTTGCCAGAGGCAGACTTTTATGGTATTAATACTCAGAATGTTGTGCGTATCTCTTTCATTATCTGGAAAAAGAACAGATAAAACACTGACTCTAAAGCCATAAGCAAAGACAAAAGATTTCAAAGACTGTTAGCTGAGATTTTCTTCAATTTCAATATATAACTACCTAATACTGGGGATATGGTGTGTGTCAGCATGCTTATGTGTATTTGTGAAAATGTGTGTGTGTTTGTATGAGAACATGTGTATGTGCCTATCAAAGATAAAGAGTTTTGCTCAGAGCTTGTTTTAAGTGCTTCCTGTCTTCTTAAAAGAGAGTAGGCTCATAATTGTGTAACATATTTACTTAGGGAAAAATGGTTTGGAGATGCCACAGTGAGTTATTAAGTCCCTCATTATTAACACAAGAGTGTTTCAGGCAGTTTATATTTAAGGAGAAAACATAGCAAAAAATAAAAACATCAAAGCTCTGGGCTAGGCACATGCACTATTTCTGTGAAAATACTAAATGAAATTTGAAGGTATGTAAAGGAAGCAAAAGAAAGTAAAAGGTTCTCAGTACTATCTGACTTTCCCCAGAGCTTATGTGATTGAGTGGATTAGGCACTTTCACTAATGAGACTCATGCTTAATCTAAGCTCTAAAAGGGACTGGTGGAATTTGTAATAACTCTCCATAATGTCCACAGTATTCTTTGCCCATTTAGATTTTTCATTAGCATGATGAACACTAATGTGTAGGGTATAGTTTTGATGTAGCCACATGGTTGAGGATCGCAGAACATGTGGACATCTTCAGCAGTACAGAGAGAGTGCCCAGACATATCATTCCCACTTTATGGATAAGGGTATAAAAATGGTTTGCTCACATTCAGAGGAAAGTTGAAGTAGCCCCTGGTGGATAAAGTAAGCTTTGTGACTTGATTAGTCTGAAGCTCATTACTGTATCTTTAGAGTCTTGAGGCTGGAAAATAAGCTCAGAATGTGTCCTTGGATTGCAGGGGGCAGTAAAAAGGAAAGAAGACAGTCAGCTCCCTCCAATACTGTAACACTGTCACACAAAAAGTTTGTCCCTGTGTATACTCTGAAGTCTGGAAACGAAGTTGAGCTCAGAAGGATTGACAGCAAATGACTGGAGCCAGTCCAACAAGGAAGATGAATTAATTCAGAAATTTCTTTTTCCTACCATGAACTTTTCAAACAAGGAGAACCTTTCTATCCTGGTCATTGCAGTCCAGAACAACAGGAAGTCAGGAGGAGGTGTACAAATGTTTTTCCATTTTTCTGTACCAAATGAAAGCTATAAAGGGAAAGAGAGAATTGGCTATTGCTACATTAACAAAATGAGTTCTAAGAGAAAGACCCAAATCTTATTTTTGTGACTTCCAAGAAGTTGTAGTGCAGGATTCATGCTGGGAAGCAAGCTGCACACCGCACAGACTTCATGTCAAGCACAGGGCAGCACCATCCATAATTTGGAGTCCAGTGCTGCCCTTGGCAGTGAATGACATTGGAAAATCAGACGGACTCACGGCTCATGAGTTCTTGTGAATTCTCACTGATTTCTACATTGCATATCTATCAGGAGTGAAATAGCCCAAAGTGGCCATAAAACTAGATGACATCAAGGAAAAAGTTTAATATAGTCATACTCAGCATTTGACATTTGCTTGAATTACTTTGAGTTGTTAAAAGCACTGGCCAAGGAACTCTATACTATCCACCTGCCAGACTTTCCCTATTAACTGCTATAGCAACTTATGACAGCTTTCCTAACGGAAACCACACAAGTATTTTGTCTTTGCAGTTCTGGAGGTCAAGATTCCAAAGATGAGTGATCCTGAGCTGTCAGTAGGACTTCTTTGTGCAGGTGCCAGCATGAATCCTTCTAGCTTTCAGAGACTGTATTCCTGGCAGCAGTTAATTCATAGTTTGGGTTAATCTTGGTCTTTTATGTTTATCAAGATTTCCATGCATATTGCTTCTCTTAACTCTTAAACTATACAACAAACATTCTTTTTATAGATAAAAATAAAACAAAGACTAAGTGAGTGGCATTATTAGGTAAGAGTAAAAGAAGAGCTGATATTGAAATTGGTTTTGACTTCCAGTAGATCTGAGGTGACTCTGCCTATGTAATAATAATCTATGTCAATTCATGCAGACACATTTATTTACAAAGAAATTATAAATTCTTACACATATATTGATCCCTGTTTATTGATGAGGGAAAGATAGTGACATTTTCCTCTCAGGGCATTTGATAGAATTAAAAAGGGAAGATGTCAGGCATGGTAGCACATGCTTATAATCCCAAATACTCAGGAGGATGAGGTACAAGGACAGCAAGTTTGAACCAAGAAGGGCAACTCAAGAACCTGTATCAATATAAGAGAAAGGGAGGGATAGGAATGTAGCTCAGTGGCAGTTTCTTACCTATATGCTTTCAGTCTCCAGGGGAGTAAGGAGAGGGGAGGATGGAGAGACGGAGAGTCAGACTCACACACACACACACACAGAGACAGAGAGAGACAGAGAGACCGAGAGACAGAGAGAGATGGAGAGACAGAGTCAGAGAGAGACAGAGAGATGGAGAGACAGAGTGATGGAGAGACGGAGAGAGACAGAGAGACAGAGTCAGACACATACATAAACACACACACACAGATTTAGTTAACAGTAGATATATAAAGATTAAGATATTAAGGTGGTGGTGGTGGTATTATGACTGAATCTCTCTTCAAGTATTTGGTTTGTCTAAAACAATGTTTAAAAATCAGAGTTGGAAGGCCTTTTTTTGGGGGTGGAGTCTTAGTCTATAGGACCCTCCAATCCTTAGTGATTTTTTAGTTTTGTTTTCAAGAAAGAGAATCACTACGCAGTTAAGACTTTAAAAATCAGAGTTGGAGGGGCTGTGGAAATAGTTCAGTAGAATAAGTGCTTGCCTGGCAAGTGCAAGAGCGTGAGTTCAATCCCCAGTTCCACAAAATAAATAAATAAATAAATAAATAAATAAATAAATAAATAAAATTCAGAGTTGGAAAGTCTTTGTTGAGGGGTGTTTTAGTGTATAGGGCCCACCAATCCTTAGTGTATTTTAGTTTTCTTTTTAAGAAAAAAGTTCACTATGTAGTTAAGACTGGCTTTGAGTTCATTTTGTATTCCAAGATGGCCTCAAGTTCACAGTGATCTTCTTGCCTCAGCCTCTCAAACGCTGAGATTATAGTCATGGACCATTATCACTGGCCTTCTTCGTGCTTTCTACCAAGTTGGAATCAAAATTATTTATTATTTGCTCATGTCCCTGGGAATATAAATTTGTATCCCTGAAGTAAATCAGCAAACAGAAGTGAAAAACCCATGTGTATTTTGAGACATAATTGTTTTTTTCTTAACTGATACAAACTTCCAAACCCATTGGTTATGAAAGTATACATTAATTACTCCCTTTTCCTTAATGCATATTAGGAGGCAGTTAGGTGAAACTGAAACACTCTGTCTTTATTCTCAGCAATCTTCAGCATCTCACCCTCTATTTTTTCCCTACAAACTAAAATTCGAGGCAATGCTCCACTGTTAGTGATCTTCCAGAAACGCAGGTTATACTGCTTTGGGGGAGGAAATTCTCTATACCATATCACCCCCTCAGATGAGGTCAAGGGCAGGCATGGATAAAACATGACACAATATTAGAACAGGGGATTCTAGTGCTTAGAATAAGCGCTAACAAATCATTCCTTCTTGGGCCTATCTTTTATAATGGAAATGATTCCAGAAGCAACGGAAGGAGAAATGTGTAATTTGAAAACTGACTAAATGACATTACATGCAGTGATCTGCATATAATTCCTTTGCAAATGATACATCCATTTTAGTATCAAACTGAAATAAGTCTGCCAAAGAAGACTTGATATCCATGCACATAACATTTTCACACAGAGTTCATAGCTGTCTCTCGAAGTACCAATTATTTTGTGATTTTTCAAAAAAGTGCACATGAAGCCTGCTAATAGAAAGTGGGTATTGCACTAAAAAGAGTTAGCAGAAAAAGAGAAGTTGAGGATCTCTGTATATTTTACGGTTAGGCCTGTTGCAGATAATTTGCCTTGATTTGAGCTATTTTCTTCAGTATAATCTTTTGTTTCTGTTTTTTTTTTTTAATTCAGAACAAACAGAATACAATTCAGAAATATGAGAATAGTGATTACTTTTAAGTTATAGAGGTATGAAATGTTTTTGAAGCAATGCGTTCTCAAATTGTTTGGAAATAGTACCTGACTTGAACATTAAAAATCTTTTTCTTAGATAACTTAGGACAGAAGTTAATGAGTGACCTTGGAAGACATATGAAATGGGGTGCAATACATAGGGTGACAAAGTCGTCATACCAGAAAATGATCTCCAGTTTTAAAATAATATCTGTCTTACACATTTTGACATATTTTCTGATTTTCTACTAAAAGGAAATGAAAACTCTTAATAACACTGAAAACCGACATTGCCTGACATGTTGCTGATGGAATCTGAGGATAATATCCACTAAGCATGAGACAAATGGTCAGTCTATACCTTGGTGTGATTCCCTCAGAGTCCTGTCTGAAAAAAAAAAAAAGTGGAAAATACTTTATTTATACCATTTTCTGATTTATAAATGGGGAATTGAGAGTCTAAACTAGGCTCAAGATAGGCTAGTAATTCTCTCACTCAATTTTGAGTGTCATGAGGATAGGATATACTCTGCTTTGGCTAATATCTCTGTACAGCACCTCTCATGATGTCAGAAATATTTTCTTTTCTATTTTCTTTTATATATTTTGCACTGGGTCTCACTGTGCAGCTGAGACTCTCAGGCACCCTCCTGCTGAGCATCCGCAGTGCTGGGATTACAGGTGTGTGTCACCATGCCCAGGCTAGGTGGCTGGCTCAGTGCCCCTGGGGGCAGGGCCAGTACAGCATAGGGTATCAGGAATTGAATTCCAGTCCATGTGCTTGCCAAAGCAGGTACTTAGTCCACTGAGTTATCTTCCTGGCCTGCCAGGAGTATTTCCTGAGTGAACGGATGGAAGTTAGTGGCAAAGGCAGAAATCTAATAATTAGGGAAACATTAATGAAAATTTAAACCAAGCAAAGAAATGTCTTTGTGCCAAACTAAGATAGAAAGCTATCAGGTTTGAGGCAAAATCAGGAGCCTTAAATATAGAGATACTGGAGATTTTTTTTTGAAAATTCTAAGAATAGGAAAAAAATTACAAGAACATAGGCAAACCATCTTCTATTCCAAAGTTGTCCAATAAGGAGAGAGCAGACACCATTGGAAACCAGTGTTGGGAAGGTAGCTAAATGTAACTGGCCAGGAATAGAGGTAGGCTGTGTCCTGAGATCTGGCCCTCACTGGTCCAGTAGCACTTTAATTGCAGAGCAAGTCCTGGCCTAAGGATCATCACATTCTAGGTCCCTGTAATCACAGATTAAGAAGATCTATGTGTAGGAATGAACTAATTTTACATTTTAGCAATAACTAACTGAAAAAAAATTCCATTAAAATCCATCAACACAAACTGATTGATTGACTGATTGATGCAGGCCTGGGAACTGACCTTGTATAGGGGGCTGCTCGGTAGTACCCCTGGTCTTAAGAACAAATTTATTGAAATGATGTTGACACTTGTACGATGGCAACTCTAACCTGCCTTAGACAACTGAAAGAAGACCTAGGAAATGGAGAGATGTTTTGTGTTCATAGATGAGAAACTCTGTATTTTTAGATGTTAATTTAACCAAATTTATCAATGATTTAATCAACATCCTAGCAGACGTGTGTGTCTACGTGTGTGGGTATGTGTGTGTGCGTGTGTATCTGAGTGTCTGTGTATGTGAGTATAAGTTGACAGCTTGATTTGAAAATTCATACAGAAATGCCAAGGACCTAGAATAGCCAGAAAGATTTTGAAGAAGAAAAATAGTTGGAAGACAATTTGATTTTCAGATTTACCCAGGAGAGGAACTCCAGAATTATGACTCTTACAGTTTATATGGGACATATAAACCACCTTCTTCTGTTGAGAGAGGGGCATTAATCTTATCTTCCTAAGGTAAATAAATCTTTATTGGGGATAAAAGAAGAGCATCTCTAATTTATAATCCTTTGAAATGAATATAAATGGCTCCCCATTCCATGCCCTTTAAACTGGGAGCAGCATCTGTTGTTAGGGAACAAAAGGAGGTGTCCTTGTCTCTGTCCCCTGGGAATCTCTGTCACACAGGACACTGGAACTCTGTAGGCATTGTGAAAATCCAGGAGAGACTGACTTCCCAAGCAGTGCCTCTGTCCTGACTACTGAACTCTCTTCTACTCTTGTGGGGTTAAAAATGGCATTTCATAAAGCATTAGAGAAATGAGTGTGGCTTTGTTTCACTGGGGTTATTTTATTTACAAAAACAAGTAGCAGATTTAACTCCCGGACTGTAGCTTTCCAACCCTCATCATGATGATTTTACCTGTCAGCCCAACTTAGTTAAAGGGTCCTGAGGTAGCAAGTGAAACTTGACTTTGGGGGGTGGGGCAATGAGAATATTGCTGGAGAGATGGGCTTTTGAATATGCAGGCTGAATAAGAGAGAAATGGCCTGGCCAGCGAGGGCAGGCCCCTAATCTGTTGAGAGCCCAGTCAGAACAAACAGACGCAGTAAGGGCTAATTTGCTCTGTCCTGGGTCTGAGATGCCCGTTTTCTATCCTCAGGTGTTAGAATTCCAGCTTCTCAGGCCTGTGGACTGTGGAACTTGTAGCAGCATTCTCCAGCTGGGAATTCTTCAAATTCCCAGACTTCCACTACCAGACCCCAAATTTTTAGGCCTTTGGCCTCTGAGTAAGAGATAACTGTCAGATATCCCCATCTTTAGGCCTCTAAACTCAGTGCGAACCACTGGCTTCCTGGTTTCTCTTGAGGGAAAGTAGCATACTGTGGGATTTCTCACCTCCCATAATTATATGAAATATCCTCACATCTATTTATTACCTGTCTGTCTGTCTGTCTGTCTGTCTATTTACTTATCTATCTAATCTACCCATTCATCCTATTTGTTCTGCTTTTATTGAGAATCTTTATATATTCCTGGTAGAGTGACTAGAATCATAGCAGTGACACTCTTAGGGTTAGGGCGATGGACTATCTAAAAGGCGGTGGAACTTTGAAGAATGGTAGGAGGATTTTTCATCTTGATTTGAGTTTAGGTGACAGTTACTTGGGTGTATATATTTGCCCAAAACTCTTCAAATTATGTTGTTCAGATGTGATTATTTTTTGTAATATTTATTTTATATAAGAAAGCATTATGGAAAGATAGCAAGGGAAGATTACAAAAATTTTATTTATTTATTTTTCATTTGTGTATTTAGTAGGGCTTACTACACAGCTCCAACTTGTACTGATTCTCCCATTTTCAGCCTCTCCAGTACTGGTATTACAGATATGCACCACCACACCTAGGCAGCATGGCTTGTGGGACTATAGGCAAGTTTAGGCCCATTCATTTAGCAATCCATAAGAAATGAGCCCATTCTTCAAAAAACATAAATAGACAAGTCAACCAAGACACTCAAAATAGCCACAATGGAAACAATGAAATTCTCAACCTAAAATGTCCTGTAAAAGATGTCCCAAGGACAAAACAGCTTCACTGGAAATATCTATTAATCATTAAGAAGAATTAACATGAATTCTATATAACTTTTTTCAGAGTAGAGAAAAGAAGGGAATGTTTTCCAACTGGTTTTAGAAGCTAATATTAAACTGGTATCAAAGCAAAGACAATACAAAAGTAAAATAAAACAAACTCCATGTAGATCCTCAAACATACTGACACAATAATCCTTAAGAAAATCTTACCAAGACTCAGTATGGTGGAGCACGCCTGTAATCCCAGCTCTTGGGAGGCTGTAAACAGGTGGATCACTATAAGTCTGATCTAGTAGTGAGACCCTGAACACCCAGTAGACCTTTCCCTAAAAATGCAAACAAATGAACAACCCCCCCCCAAAACAAACATCAAACACACAAGCAAAACCCTTAAGTAAGGGTCAGGGAGATAGCTGTGTAGAATAAGCACTTGCCTGGCAAGCACAAGGTCCTGAGTTCAATGTAGGATACTAAAAATAAAAAGAAAATAAAGAGAAAATCTTACCAAACAGAACTAAGAAATATCTAGAAGGAGTTACTATGATGAATTGCAGTTTATTATAAGGTTATGAGACTAGCTTAAAATTTAAAAATCTTTCAATATAGCCTCCCGTAAAGTATTATCAAAATATAGATACATAAAAATTTTATCTACAAAGTAATAAAAATCAACCTGTTGTCAGATTTCAGTATTCTAACTTTAAATGTTTATCAAATTTATATATATATAATTTTTTGAAACAAGGTCTTGCTACAGAAGCCCAGGTTGACTTTGAACTTGCAGTCAAGGGCTTTGAGTAAGTAGCAGGTAAGTGCCACCATGTCTGGCTTTCAACTTCCTATATTTAAATGACATTTAAATATAGGAAATACTTTCATTCTGAACTGTTATCAAACTCTTTCTTCTCATGTGTTCATGGACATGTTACATATACCCTTGCATGCAGATAAATGTAAAAACAAAAAAATGAAACAAGATATTTCTGGGTAGTAGAACTATGTGTAGCTCAAATTTTTCATTTTAAAAATATATTTTCTACTATGGTCTGAACAAATATTTAGATCCATGGAAAATAATAAAATTAGCATTCAAAGAAATATATATTATTAGCTATCTGAATTAATTTACTCAACTTTTTTAATCTTGGAAATTACATTAAATGCTCATAAGCAGTATTTTAATGCCAAGAAACAGATAATTTCTTATAGCTATCTTACAGATTATTTCCAATAAATTTTTAGCTTTAAAATGTTATAACAGTAACTGCTTTTCTTACATTCTATAGGGATTTATTAGAATATCAATGATTGATGGAAAACACTGATTCCAAGTTCAATCTAAGACATTTGATATTCAGAAACACAGTGATGTTAAGCTCAAGTACCTAAGTTATATAGTATTAGTATCAGTAATCTTCTCTTCTGGAGGGTTAAGAACATAAGTTTACCAAACATAAGACCAAACATTAGAGAAAAAGAAGAGCTACAAGGATAGCCAATATTTTGGCCCTAGCCATTCAAGGTCAGTGAGGATTCAGGACATAAGAGAACCTGTGCTGTAACATCCTATAATCAGTGATATTCCAAATTTCCTGTTCAAGGAGATTTTGGGGGCACAGAGGAAAGAGATTAATGATGTATAGAGTGCCTCAGGAGAGTCACTAGAGAGAAAATATTCTCTCAGGCTTTCACAGAGAGCAAACTGGTCAAGCAATGGCCATGACTAATCCAGATGGCTGACACTAACAACAGTTCTACAAAGCACTGTACATGGTTTCAAAGTAAAGCCTGAGGTGACCTGACTGACCTTGGGAGGTACAAAAGTTCCATGTTTTGTTATACAGGTTTTGCTTTAACTTGCCCTTAACCACCCGGCAGAAAAGTTTAACCATGAGGCATAAAACGTAAAGCTAGATTATTATGCTGAGCTGTACAAGGCTTAAATCAGCAGCTTCTGACATTGCCAGTTCTGCCAATAACCCACTATGATTATGGAATGTTGGACTAGGTATATAACTGCTTTCTCTTAGTTCAATGAGAAGAAATTTTTGTACCAATAATGATTAGAAAAATTATCATGCTTACACCCTGTGCTCTGAATAACTACTACAAGGACAATGATATGCATTATATCAATTTTTGGGAATGTACAACTCATGTGTTTTGAAACTGTCGCATTGTTATTTCTTATTAAAAGTAATAAAAATACAATATTATGACAGACAATTGAGAGACATTTGTGTATACTGTTTATTTATTTATTGCTACTACTTGTAATTGAAACCAGGTCTTTTGTAGTGAGCTACATCCTGGTCTTTTTATTTTTTATTCCAGAACAGGTCTCACTAAGTTGCTCAGTTGCCCAGGTAGGCTGGAACTTGCAATCTTCTTGCCTTAGCTTCCTGGAGCACTGAAATAACAGGCATGTGACACCACTCCTCACTTTAGTTATTATATTTTTAATGACTGATGACCAAAATAGACTGTAAAATGGAGTAAATTTGACATACTGAAATGAAATGGTACAAATACACAACAGTGAACTATATAAAGGGTAATTATAAAGAATTACCCTTTCAAAATATACCTTGAAAACACCAACTGTCCATTATCACAAATTAGATGCCTTCCGTAGATAGATGCTATTAGGAAGATACAAATCAAAAGCACATCTGTGGCCATTCTTATACTAATAGTTTAGTATTAATATCTTGTCCTGGAATCAGCTGTAATTACAGTGAAAGCCACATAGCTTAGGTCTGCCACTTATTTCTTTAAAAAAAATCAATCAGAGAAGCTTAAAAAGTAACTCTAGGGACATCTTTATTAAGAAGAAAATTACATTTTTATTAAAAATAACACATCTATTTCTATTTTAAGTGGGCCTTAAAAATAGAGCATACATTTAATACACTAGAATAAAACCTCAGATATCCCTCTTTCCTGGTTAATGTATTATATATTTCAAGCTGTTCCAGCTTTTCCTCCCAAGATACCATTTTCTTTGATTTGGATCCTATGGCACTGGCTGACAATTGACTGGTGTCTAGACACTGCTATATTATTGGGCACGGTACCCACCACTCTCTACCGAATGAAAGCATCCATGAAAAGTAAAGGTTGTTCGGAACAGGTCCAGGTTAAAATAAGATCCCAGTATAGGAAGCTAAACATAGGGATTAAATTTGCCTGTGGGATTCAGATCTTACACTTTTAGTTGAGTTTCAACTCAGTCTTGTACCTGCTTGGCTAAAACTGATTCACAACAGAGGTTTACATTTTTTTCCAGGAAAAAAGTACAGACTTAGGCAGCTAATCAGGAGCAGGCATCGCCTTATCATGTGTTGAAGCTGCCTGGGCATGCCCTTGTCCCCTGGCAGCTTGGAGACAAGAGGAACATGAGAAGGGTAACCCGCTTTCCTTCCTGGGCAGCTTGACCTACTTAGAAGTTGCATAGATGTCACTTTCGCTGTCTCTCCAGTGACCACTGTCAGATGCCCACCTCCACGTTCACGGGACCATTCTCTAGTGGCAATGCCATGCACTAAGCGTGAATTGAAGGTTTTATCGCAAACAAGCAAAGAAGAAAGAGAGATAGTTGTTACAGGATACTTGTTAGCCTTGGACGTATATGGAATTCGAATCCTGCTCTGGCAGAAAGCAAAACCTCGCTTGTTCATTCCACTGGGCTATGCTATATTTTACAGTTCATAGGAGATAAAAAATTTTAACAGTCAATGAAATATAATCAGGTTTATATTTTGAATAACTTGAGATGAGTTAGAGGTAAGGAAACACATGGACAGCTATAAAAGTTACAAGTGATGATGACATAAAGTTGTAGTTCTCATTATGATTATTTTGGCTTTAGGATCCCTCAATACTTTAAAAAAATTATTGAGGACCTAAAGTACTTTTGCTGTATGGGTTATATCTATTGGTCTTTACCATATTAGCAAAAAAGTGAGTAAATTTTAGAACAGAAGAAAACACAAACATTCTATTAGTCATCAAAGTAATTACATCATCAAATGTCAAGCAGCTTCTGGAAAACTGCTTAGTAATTGAAAGATAACAATGTTACTATGTAAATGGTTTTGACTTCATGAACTTTCTGAAGGAGGAGTCTTGGGGACCTCCAAGGAGCTCTGGATCACACTTTTTTTTTTTTTCCCCCCCAGTGATACCAGGGATGGAACTCAGCACCTTACACTTGCCAGGCAGGCACTTGTTCTACTGAGCTATCTCCCCAGCCCTGGGCCACACTTCGGGAGTCACTGGCTTAAACAAAGGGATGGTAAGTAAGGGAGGAACAAATCTACAGGCCTTAGTGGAGTAGAAATGGCAGAAGTTCATGATTTGCTTGAAAAATGTAATGTTCAGACACAAGCTCCCGTCCACATCAGCTGTTTTCTTTTGAAGCGAACATTGAACAAGAGCACTATACTAAATGCTTAGTACCTACTTTCATTAATCCTTACCTAAATCCCGTGATAGGACTGTAAAGTTTTCCACTGTCAACATGTCTAACGAACAGTGTATAACCATGTGCATCGGACAGTGTAAAGCATCCTGGCTACCCAGAACCGACGATCCTCTCAGAAAGTCAAGTTCTGAACAAAAGCTTCAGGCCAGCACCTCTGTGCTCCTGTACCTTCAGGGAGATGCTCCGGTCACCAGCTGAGAGAGTCTTACCCCTGCAGCTCCTTCTGAGAACTGACTTCTGTATTTCTCTCGGTCACACACTGCTCCTGTGCTAGTTATTCACTGTTCCTTACTGCTCAACTGTTGCTCCATCTGTTCCTCTTGACTTCTATCTTTAGCTTGGATTCCATTCTTACTTCTCAGCTAAGCCTAGGCTCTCATCACCTGTTCCAACTTTTTTCCTGTTGCAGCTGCCCTGTTCTGGTCTGTTATGTAAACTGACTTGCCTAGGTTCTAATTGGCAATCTGGTCCAACACTCTTAAGATACTCTGAAATTTTATCTAGTCACTATTTGCAAGGTGACAGCACAGCCATCCGCACCCAGCCGGCCAGAGTTAAACCTTTGGTTTGCTATGTGCCCTTTCACCTCAGACAGTACAGGCAGGGTGTGGCAGCAAGAGAAAACCAGGCAAGGCCTGAGGCACAGGCTTCATGGCGGTAGAATTGCTTCTTCGACCTCCAAAAATTGCCAGTAAGGATTTTGAGGATTTTATTTGTTTTCTGTTCTTTCCCCGTTGTACAGTACCTATGATAATATAGCTATAAGGATGTTACTGAGATCAGTAAGAATGTGCTGGCTATTTGCGGTGATTGTGTAAGGTGGGGGAGATCTTTGAAAAGCAGCGGAGCCCGGCCGTGGTGGTGCACGCCTGTAATTCTCAGCACTTGGGAGGCTGAGGCAGGAGAACTGGTGTGAGTTTGAGAGCAACCTGGGCTACAAAAAATGAGCTCAAGGGCAGCCTGAGCTGCATAGTGAGATCCTGTCTCAAAAAGACAGAAAAACAGAGAAAGAAAAAGAAAAAGAAAAAGAAAAAGAAAAGCAGTGTCTTTGTACAATTTAAGCAAAGTAGCCAGTTCACTTAGATAACCACAAGATGGAGGTTATTTGGAATATTATATTAGTTTTGACCATGGGGAATATACAGAACTTTTAAAAAGGTACGCCAAATACCACCACATTGAAAATACGAATGATAATTCAACCAAATGTTTAGTCTTCATGTTACTGCTGCATATCTTACAAGCGACATCCTTTTTTCTTTACATTTTGTTTGTTTGAACTGAGAGCCAAGTAAGTTCAGAAAGTACATTAGATCTCTTTTTAATTTTAAAAAATCTTTTATTTGTTTATTTATTTGGCACAGGGTCTTGCTATGCTTCTTGGACTTGTAGTGATTCTCCTGTCTCAGCCTCCCCAATGCTGGGGTTATAGATGTGCACTACTACACCTGGTTTCAGTGGCTCGTGTAACATGTGGTACTGGGGATCAGAGCTGATTCTTGTGCTTGCCAGGCAGGCACTTAGAACACCAAGCTCTCTCCCCAGCCTCATTAGATCTCATTAAAGCAGTAGCTGTCACATGTCCTTTAGTATTTTTTTCTATTATAGTTGTTCACTTGTTAAAAGAACTGTTAGCTTTTAAACAGAATTTCCCATTGTCTAGATTTTGCTGATTGCATCCCTGTGGTGTCCCTTATATAGTGACTATTGAATCTACCTGCGTTAGGAGACCAATTCTGAGGTAGCTGCCCACTACCTCATACATAACATCTTTTTCAGTGACTTTTATACTCTTAATTACTGATGAACACTGTTTGGATTCATTCATTTATTTAGATTTGCAAATGCATCATTATAATTCCAAACCAATTTTTTTCTCCATGTAACAGCTGAAATGAAGTTTTCCACCTTCCAGTTTTCTTACCCTTAGTCATAAGGAAAGGCATGACATTAGCTGTATTCCTGCTCTCTGTTAGCCAATGGGAACCCATTCTCATCGCCTCCCAAGACTTCTCACGAGAGCTACAGATTTATCCTGGACATTTTCCACCCTGGACTTGAAAGCTTCTGAGTGCAAAGAATTCCAGCTTTTTAAAAGAACAACCGGTATTAGTGAGCGCAATGTGCACGCTACTGAAGCTCACTGGTACTGAGTCTGTCATCATCTTTAGGCCTTTTAAGGGGACAGACAGGAAATATGCTTTTTATTTGTTTGTTTTTAAGATATAGCACATTCTGCGTTTATATGAATGCTTATAATACAAATGCTTAGCTATTGGATATCTAACCTATTGATTTTTCCTGCTTTGTTTTCTTTTCTCCTATGCTGAAAATCCTATTATTAGCACTTTATGGCTGTGTGCACATTACAGTCTCATTTAGAGCACATTCAAGGTCTGACTCTAGCCCCCTTCCTTCATCAGGGCTGCTGGGGGACACTACCCTGCATGGTTGCTTGACTGAAGATTTCTTTTTTTTTTTTTTTTTTTTTTTTTTTTTTTTTTTTTTTTTTTTTTTTTTTTTTTTTTGTCTTTTTGAGACAGGGTCTTGCTATGCATTTCAGGCTGGCCTTGAGCTCACTTTTGTAGCCCAGGCTGGCCTGGAACTCGCACCAATCCTCCTGCTTCAGCCTCCCGAGTGCTGGGATTACAGGTGTGCACCACCACGCCCAGCTCTTTGACTGAAGATGTTGACACAAAAGTTGCCACTTCTAAGAAGCCTTCTCTTACGTGGTTCCCCACTCCCATTGCATTTGCAGAGATTTCTTTCTCTGAAAGCATCCACCAGGGCTGGCGAGATAGTTCAGTGGACTAACAGCCTGCTTTGGCAAGCGCAGGGACCAGGGTTTGGTCCCCAGTCCCACGTGCCATGCTGGCCCTGCCTCTGCCTGGGTCACACTGAGCCATGGACCAAGTCAGGGCATAGTGGGACATGCCTGTAATCCCAGTGCTGGGGAGGCTGAAAACAGGAACATCACTAGGAGTCTGAGTTGTATAGTGACACCCTGTGCAAAACACAAAAATGAAAAAGAAAAGAAAAGAACTCGCTTCTTTCTTGTGTGGATTTCTTCAAGTCAGAGACCATGTGTTAAGATTTTTTCTATTGCTTGCATTTTTCCAGAGCTCAACTGAAACTTTAGCATAAATACAGATTTATTTTTGAAAGGATACTACAAATAACATATCATTAACTGATGGAAGATTTTGACAGTTATTGTGAAAATTTTCTGATGCAAGGAGAGTTGGAGAATCGTTTGAACTTTTTCTCTTCTATGCTTATGTATACATTTTAAAAAATAATATATCTGTTTATCTATTTACTTATCTATTTATTTGGTACAGGTACTTAAACCTCTGAGCTATCTCCCCAGCCCATGTACACATTTTTGTCAGATTAAAAGATTAAATAGCACCTGAGGTACTATTAGTTTTATTTTTATGTCTAGATAAAGGCTTTTCCCCTCATTTTCCTTATTTACATTTTTCCAACCCCTCATTACACTTTTGCTTTTATTATTAATTTATGCAATATGTTATAAAACATTTCAAGATATTGTTCCATATGCATCGTGCATATTAACTATTCGTGTGTACGTATAAAAAATTCTAAACTTAATTACATTTTAAATTAGTACTGTATACTTTGAATGATAAGTATACATACACACATTACCAGGACAGAGAAGCAATGAGTTCTAAGACAGGCTAAGGCAAGTGAGTCAGATCGCTTAAGGAGCACAGCAGCACAACAGAGGGATGTTGCTGGATTCTTTATTTATTGGTCCTCTTGGAAGTAGACTGGGCCCTGCCACTAGCTGTGGCCAATGAAATAAGAGATGTGTGCTTGACATTTGCAGATTAGGGAAAGCATATACACAATTTCTAAACTCTCTTTTCTCTCACTAAAGGGAAAGAGACATAATGAACCACTGTGTCTCTACAGGACATTGAGATTTCTGGCCATCTGTTTCCACCCGGGTGACTATGGATCTGAATCCCTACTGATGTGTCCAGCATATGAAACAAGAATAGAAATCCACTGTTAGTGCCTTGTTCCATTAGATTTTTATGGCTATTTTTAACTGAATGCTCATATACTCAGTTTGTGATGAATCAAACGGTTTGAAAAGAGTGATATCTAGGAAGTTAAGGGCCAGTGGTATAGCTCAGCAGACTAAGCGCTTGTTTAGGGAAGTGAAGGAATTGGGTTGGGATCCTGGCCCCAACTGTTGTGCAGGCCCTGCTCTGGAGCACGTGGAGCTGGCGATAGAGTCTGGGCATGGCGGCATGTGCCTGTAATCCCAGCTCTAGGGAAGCAGTAAACAGGAGGATCACTACGA
Organism: Myocastor coypus; assembly: GCA_004027025.1. Lineage (NCBI taxonomy): Eukaryota > Metazoa > Chordata > Mammalia > Rodentia > Myocastoridae > Myocastor > Myocastor coypus. The sequence goes on along the minus strand of PVJA010002951.1, from coordinate 71,677 downwards.
GTCCAAGCTCCATAGTGAGACCCTGCACCAAAACAAACAAACAAACAAACAACAACAACAAAAAGCCCATTCATTCTTTTTTTGGTGTAACCAGGGATTGAACTCAGGACCTTGCACTTGCCAGGCAGGCCCTTTTCCCATTGGGCTATCTCCCTGGTACACATTCATTATTTTCATGCAGAGCTAACCCAGTACTGGAGTAAACGATGGCCCAGGTCCTCTCAGTCTGCTTGCCTGTGGCTTACCTTTTCCTATGGGGCTGACACCATTGGGCTTGGGGATGTGGCGATGAATAAGGCAGACAACATTCCTGCTCTTATTCAAGGAGTTCTTATCACAGAGAAAAAGATGGGCTTAAAAGTGAATACATTAATTAAAAATAATGACATGATTTGGAAAAGTGTGATGGAAGAGATAGAGAAGTTCACTGCAGAAGAAAATAATGGTGCTGACCATACCTAAATGGAACAGGCAGGAAGGAAAACATTTAAGCCAGGTGATCAGCACCTCCTAAAAGCCCCATCTCTGAACACATGAGGATGCAGGGTGTGGCTCTTGATCTGGATCCTTATTCATGGCTTATCCTTCTTAAAAATATTTGGTCCAGTTTATGGCTTTCTATTTTCTCTCACCCCATGCATTATTTTCCCTCTGTTTCTTCCAACAAAAACCTGCTGCCAGTAGGTTCTGAAAGGCCATCACATTATTTCTGCTAACTTAATTGTTCTTGTCACAATTTTCCTTTCTCTTAAAACGTCTTAGGAAACATGGCCACGATTTTAAGAACAGGAGAATAACTTGTTTGTAGAATAGCTCAGTTGCTGTGAGAGGAAAGGTGAAGAGGACACTGTAGGTAGAACTGAGCAGAACAGCTCAAGGGGATGAGGAGGTCAGGGGCAGTGGCAGTGGACGGAGGAAGCAAGGGGACAGAATGACTAGAGCTTGCTGGTCACTGCAGACGCATTGCATCTGGAGAAGGAGGAGAAGGAGAGACCAGTACCTCGCTTCCCAGCACAGACAGCTGAGTGCTTGAGGGTGATGATGATCAGTACGGCGAGGGAACACAAGAAGAGCAGGTTCTGAAGGGAAACTGAAAGCCTTCCTTTCGATGCGTGAGATCCGAGGTGCCTTGGGGACATCTAAGGCCAAGTGGACAGCTGACTGTAGTAGGCCTTTGACTTACAGAAGAGATGTAAGCTAAAGACTAAGCTGGGAAACCCTTCTCACATCGTATTATAGCTATGAAAATACACAAAGCCGTCTAGGAGTTGATGGTAAGAGAATAGAAGAGTGTACAAAGAATCCTATTTGTGCTACAACTAACTACTATAGCCTAAATATTAACAGGCAGTTAATTCTGAAGACAGTTGTGTCCACTAATTAATCCACTGAATAATCAGTTATGATGAAGTGTGACTGCATTAATGAAATATTAGTACTAGCAAAGGAGCAACTGCAACTATGAGGAAAATACGTGTCTTTAAAATAGAAGCCTCTGATGGGAAGATTGAAAATTCTAAAGGGTCAAAATCTTTTTGTTTTATTTTAATGTGACTGACTATATCTGGCAATCAGAGCAGCTATTTGGAAGATAACAATACGCAGTATAATAGCCATTGTTAAATTTCCTATCATGTTGTTTTGAAATTCTGTGTCATTTTTTATTGCTTTTTATTCTCTTTGAAGTGAAGAATATATATATATAATTAGTATGAAGTGAACTGACATTCTTGCTTTATGAGTATTTAGTTTCAAAACCAAGGTACTGCAGAACCCATTTCATCCCATGGGCTCAGTTACTCTCGTTGCTGCAGCAAATACCCAACACCCAAAATGAAGGAAGGAAAGGTTTATCCAGCTCACAGTTACTGGAGGTTTCAGTCCATATTCAGCTGGCTCCAAGGAAGACTGGCACATGGCAGCGAGCAGCAGTTCACCGTGTCAGAACAGCAATAAAATGGTGACAGAGGCAACTGACCAGCCAGGGCAACAGAGAGCAACAGAGAGTGTGTCTCTCTGTCTCTCTTATGTTACATTCAGGCTCTCTGCCTCAGGATATGTGCCTCACACCACACCCATAATCCCAGCAGTACTAAGACACATAATCTCAGTGGATCATGAGTTAGTCTCAAACTCTAGAAATTCCTGACCCATGACTGCATGAGGCTTTGGGGGGACAACTAGACACAAACCGTAACACCCATCATAAAAATAATTAAGAGAGAAAAAGTCCTCAGTCTGTCTTCATGTATTTTAATTACTGAGATCCATTTGGGGCAAGAGTCCAGTGATGGAAAAATGTATAGCACTATGACTATCCATTATAGTGTCATGAGAGTTTATGCTTACCTATATAGTCAGATTAAAGTTAACACTAGAACAATAAGTTTTTCAATTGCAAAATCAAGGTTACAATTTTATAGACATATGGGCTCTCAAATGTCTAGGGAGAAATGTAGAAAAATAAAAACTTACTGAAGGAAAGCAGTGTGCATTCTACGTTATTATGGCAACAAATCGATAATGGTATTACAACAAAATCTAGTGTAATCACATTTTCCTTCTTGGTATTGTAGCATTAATCTCTGTCTCACGGGGGATGCAATGGATCAGAAGACATTTAATCGGATGCAGAATATTGGGCTTCTTGCAACCAAGGCAGTGGGGCCAATAATTGCTGAAATTTTTGTTACTTAGCAATTGTTTTTTGTGTTTTTCAGCTTTTTAAACAGCTTAAGCAGTTCCATTTCAGAGTTTCTCAACCACACACTACTGCTAATAAAATCAGGCATTTTTTAAGCTTTTATCACTTTTTTTGTACTTAAGTAGCAAGAGACTCTTGAAGCACCCAGGCGAGGCTTTGACCCTGAAATAATTAAATACATAATAATTTCCAAGGGACCCAGCTGAGGGATCAGGAGCAGGCCGGAAGGTACACATTTGCCATCTCAATAAAGGCATAGCAGAAGAGCAGCACATACAGATGGTTCTGCTAGCACTAATTCTTCTGCAATTGAGAATGGGTCTGGTAGTCTGGGCGTGGTGGCGTGCACCTGCAGTCCCAGAGCTTGGGAGGTTGAGCCCAGGAGGATCAGTACAAATCTGATCTGTGTAGTGCGACCCTGTAGGTGCTGTACTAAATACATTTTTAATAAAAAGAATGGATCTATTAATTTACAAAGGAATAAGGCATATAGCTTTTTATCAAAGTCAAATATAATTTGCTTTAATACTTTATTAACTGCTTTTGATAAACTCAGTAGCTTTTGTTATATTAATTTATTATTTCATTTATACATTGTAAGTATAAACTGCCATTTCTTCTTTTACATTGTTGCTTGTAAATTGCAGAAATAGCAGCTCTAAGGTTTTTATGAACAAGCACTTCATCAGAAAATATCTAGAAAAGGTGTACATAAGGTATAGTACTTATTCCTTTTATGGACACATTATAATCCTGTGTTCAAAAAAACACACTATTGAAATGAGATTTCTTTTAAAATTTCACATTGTAATGGTCAGAAGCATTCCTAGGGGGAAATATGCAAAAATATTTTTCAAATAAATTTATGAATTTGAAAATTAGAAATCCACCACTAAACATTCAAGGAACAGTCACTCTTACTGTTCTGTGATTTGGGGAAAGAACAGAGAAATCTGGAATGCCTACAACATCTGGAGAGTCCATATCGCCAAATGATGCTAAAGAAACACATGAACAACAGCATCTTATTTCTGGAAGGAGTCAAATGAGACCTACGTGAGCAGTTACTATAATATACACTTTAAGCCTTCTGTAAACAGTTTCTGTAATCTTTCCTGCATCCGCATCTCCATCATCCGTTAGTATTCTTTTGCTGTCAAGAGTTTGATGTCTCTGTGATACACGTTATATGTCTTGAGAAGTAAGCACCATAGCATATAGCACACTAGTGTGGTCATTCAGGGCAGCCAGCATTCTGACTGTGGCAGTCTCCGAGAATGACAGATCACAGCTACTCAGCCAAAAAGATCGACTTTTGGTGAATCAAGCTCTCAAGTTTTGTCTTCACTTAGACATAGGGACTTGCAATCTTTAAAATGTGATTAGATTCTATAACTCCAGGTGATAGTATGAAATTACCAATGCCTCATGCACGGGTTTAGTGCCTATGTTATATGATATTCCAGTAGGCCTACTGAGTAAATGCATCTGACTTTTGCATTAAAGAGTAGTATTCATCTACTTATCCAACAATTATATTCATTATTCAGTCATGGAGCATCTAATAAGTGTCATTCCTAAGTTGCCATACATTTCTTCTGTCTTTTGAATCTTTTGATTTCTAAGCTTCAGAGAGCGAACTGACACTTTCCCTAGTATTTAAATCCATGTTATCTGATATAAAGCAGAATAATTGCATTGCATTACTCTAGAAAATCTTTGGAGATTCACAGCGTATTAATGAAGAAGGTTCATTTTGGCTTAACGAGAAAAATTTAGTAGTTGATCTACGGATGTGAAATCCAGATCCTCTTGATTGTTTATTTGCTGTAGAACATTCTTGGTGAGACATGCCATGGTGTGAATGTCACTGATACCAGAGTCCATATTCTCAATGAGCTATTTACATGTGAAAACTCAGCATTCAAGATGTTTGATGGATATTAGCAATGTATCAAAGCTATTGTCCTGCATGAGAGATAACTTGACATATGCAAAACAACTAATTTTATGTATATTAATGAAGCAGGAGATGTTATACATAAATACAACATAAATTTGAAATTAATATTTGTTTAGTGTGTGATACATAATACCTTGTTTTCTTTAAAGTGATATTTAAAATGATGAAATGGACTTCTTTGGGGCAGTAAAATTATGAAAATAGGCACAGAGCTGATTTTGAAGGAACCCTGCGATGGAACTGAGTGAATAGATTCATTTTCTCTGTGTGTAAGAGTTATGAACCTTTAGCTTACGTGCAAGGATATGGCTTTAATGAATGGGCTGAAGTGAACATGTCTTAATAAATATTTCTTTCAGCATTAAGACGTCATAGTAATAATTACTGAAAGTAGACAACGTACAAAAATAAGTGGAAGAATTGTCTTTATAATAAATTAGAGGGGGTTCAGTATTATTTTATATTACCCTCTCTTATATTTGGCCTGATGTGTGTTTTCAAGAATGTGAGAGAAAGGGACAGAGGAAATTAGGCAGGAAAGTATGACCTACATGTGGCCTCCATTCCTGCTTATAGCTTGAGGTGTGATTATAACACAATATGAAATATATATTTGTGTTCACCCCCATGTCCAGCACAAAACTCCTAAAATCCATGTAATTTCTCGGGTGATAGGAATATTTTTTTTTTGTACTATTTTGTTTTATTTCTTGGTTCTTGACAAAAGAGTAAGAACTTTGAAATTAGGTGAGAACGAGAAAGGCATTTCTGTATGTTAATGAGATGATTGTGACTGGTGGTCCATGAGATGATTTAGGTCCTTTGCTGCTCCAGAGTGAGGGCTGTGGTCGTCAGAAAAACCAAGGTATGATTGGAAGGTGGGCTTAGAACTTGTGCCTCTGTCCTACAGCCTCCCAGAAATGGAGTAAATCACAAACTTCCAAGAATGAAGTCATTCGTGCCTAGGGAATAAAAATTCCATAAAACTCTAAGTATTAGGGTTCACAGATCTGCTAGGTGCTTCTCAAGGGACTCAGAAATGGCACACCCAGAGAGGGCATGGAAATTGTTCTCCACCCCGCCTCTTGTGTTCTGCCTCTCTGTATCATTTCTGGTAAAAAAAAGGAACAGCAAGTACATGCCTTCCTTCAGTTCTGTAAACTTCTCCAGTAAACTACTGACTGTAAGGTAGGGCTGTGGGAACACCCTCCTTTGGCCTAGACAGGCAGAAATGTGGGTACCCAAGACTTGCAATTTCTGAACTGGGTAGTCTTGTGAAAACAAGTCCTTAATTTGTGGGCTCTGATGTAGCTGTGGTAGTCAGTGAAGAACTGAACTTAATTTTAGGACACCCATATGGTTCTGAAGTGTTCAATAATTAATTATTGGTATAAAATAACAAAAAAAACCCCTGTAGTATTATACTGTGAAGCAAAAAAGACACCAGAATTGCTGTTTTGCACAGTGAGAAATAGTGCAATATAATTAGCAATAATATAATATAGCAGAAAAACTGAGGACAATTCTGAAAATAATTTTTTATTATATAAAAGTAGTCTTAAATAGCCAAGAGCATAAGCAATGATGTGAAAAGAAGGTTCCTTTGGACAACTGTACTGTGGATTTCTGCTGGTGCATGGAAAGGAGCAGTAATTACTAAATGTGTTTTGTCTCCTTTTTCAGTTCTTTGTTCTTTTCTTAGTAACTTGTCATATGTATTTCTTTTTTTTTTTTCTTTCAATTTTGCATGCATGTATCTGGTGATACAAAAAAACTAATTTGAAAATAACACTATGCAATATAACAAATACTGCGAAATTCATATAACCTTATTGAGTGAAATTCTATATCATTTGTAATTTTTTTTGTTTTAACACTATTTTGTATTCTTTAGAAGATAAAATGTAAAAAAAAATAGAAGATTCCAATATCATTTTTTCAAAAATTTAATGAATTTGATGTTATTTCCCAGCCAGTTTTCTGTTGATACAATGGTTTTTCTGAAGCAAAAATACTCTCCCAACGCCTCATGTCTTCAGAAGTGGTGATTTTGGAAGATAATTGGATCATGAAGCTGCTATAGTCATCTGTGGATTCATTTATCACTAAGTTTATAACTGAATGCTCAGTTAGGAAGCAGGCCCCACTGAAAGGGGTGGGATACCAGGAAAAGTCTTTTTAAAATGTATTTAATACAGGCTGTACATGATCTCACTCCACAGGTCAGGCTCAAAGTGATCCTCCTGTTTTCCGCCTCCCAAGAGCTGGGATTAAAGATGTGCACTCTGGGGTTGGGGCAGGCATGGCACACTGGGGATCAAACCCTGGTCCCTATATCTGCCTAAGCAGGCTTTTTAATCGCTGAGCTATCTGGCCAGCCCTAGGAATATGTCTTTCAAGCCAGGGGTGCTGTATTCATCAGTGGCTTCATCTATCGGTATGTTTAGAGCTGAATGCCCAGTTGGCAGGCCTCAATGGAAGAATAGGTGTCAGGAATGTGTCTTTGGAGGTGGTGGCTCTGTGTCTCTGCCTAGGCCTTCCTCTTCTCTGCTTCCTGGCTGCCATGAGCTGAGCATCTTTCCTCCACTAGGGTCCTGCCCACATGCTGTTTCTGCCTTGGAGTAAGCCAGTGATGGACTGAACCCTTTAAAGCCATGATCCACAACAAACATCTCTTTTATGCTGTCGGCACTGAGTACTGTGTAGCACCTAAGTGAGAGCTGAGCAGTACAGGGGCTTATTAACTGCTATTTCATCCCAGGGTCTGTATCAGTTAGGCTTCCATCAGGGGTCAAATCCTATAATTTTTTGAACAGCATAGCTCAGTATAGAGAATTACTAACTTTAACCAGGGACTGGGAGTAACAGAGGATTAACTATTTAGCAGTGAAAAGAGCTTGACAGAGTATAGTAAGGGCAGTCTATGGGAAGCACTATTAGCATGGGACTGCAATAGAGCATCCAGGGAAATTCCAGCCAACTTAGCTGGTTAAAAGTGATTCAGGAAAGTACCAGACTAAGGCATCCACAGGGAGATCCTTTGACACAGGCCCTTGGCTATGATGCTACCTGATGGGGTGCTGGGGACAGGTCCTGGCTACCAGGGCAGCTTGCTTGCTGCTGCTGGTAGGAGACAGGTGATACAGAAAGTGTCACCCGCCCCTCCTAAAGTGCAGGTCACTGCAAGAGGAGCACAAGGGGCCTAGGAAGAGAAGAGCCCCTTCCTGAGTCACTACTACTTGAACAGTCTACTGACAATTAACCATGTGTGGTTTTGTGAAGGACAAATACAGGGCTTAGCTCTGTCTTTACAGAACAGAGGAAGAAGGGGAGGATTGGAGCTTGATATGATGAACAGATAGTACAAACATACTAGCCTCATGTGAGGCGTGGTACTGAATGTGTTGTGTTTAGCACAGTGTGTGGCATATGATGAATGGTATATAAACTCACGCTTATTATACAGTTAATATATACTTGGAATATCCCATTCTAACTTTATTGTTAAATAAGCGAGGGCTTGAATTAATTACTCTAAGTGATAAGAGATAATCGATCATGTTTATAAAGATGAGAGAGTAGCAGTATCTAGTGATCGGGTTGCTCAGGAACAAAAATGAGCATGATTATTTTTTGACTTGAATATTTTAGGAAATGCACTGACTGGTCATCATTTTTTAAAGAACAAGTTTAACTTCTGTGGATAAAAATGCTTTTTTATATTTTTGCTAGAGATGTAGCATAGGAAATTCCAAACTTAGATTTTTTTTTTTTTCTCCCGGAACTGGGGATTCAACTCAGGTCCTTGCATTTGCCAGGCAAGTGCTTATTCTATTGAGCTATCTCCCTAGTCCCAAGCTTAGATTTTTTATGTGTTTAAATAGTGCATTTCCTAACGTATGAAAACAGTTTCCCATTGAAGCTTCATCACCTTCCTTTTGTATTGAGTAGGTCTATGTTGTCACCTCATTAATCTTTAGTGCTCTTGGGAGATAGAGTATAGAACTGTCCATCCTGCTTTATATTACCTTTATTTCTAGTAATTGTTTTAATATGACATTGTTGAAGCCACATTCCCATCCTTTCAAATCTCTTACTGCTAGCTATCAACCAGCTATTTTGTCCAGGCTCATAATGCTTGTTAATTTGGTGCACGGTTTCTATGCTATTTCATGAATGCTTTTATACCAGCCAGAGTGAGTTTCAGCTCCCAGTTTACTTCTTTAAAGTTTTAACATTAGGGTTTTATATGTATTTCATAGATCATGTCTGCACCTGTGTTTCTTACTGTTCTCTAAGTCCAAGTTGCATTTACTGTAACAGTGGACTCCCACATAATGTTTATTTAGTGTCTCTCCATAGAATTGCTCTTTTATGTGAAGGTGTACTTCTTGACTTCTCCTTAAATTAGATTTACAGCCTCCTCCACGTTTGCCTTTTAGTGATTCCTTTAAACTTTACCTGTTTTCTAAAATTATTCTGCAGGCATATGTAACGACTGCGTTGTATCCAATGTGTCAATGGCCTGTTCTTTTTATTATAGTAGAGTTATTTCCTTTGGTATCATAGTTACATCATTCAAAACTCAAGAATCCCTCTGTTAATTTTCTTGAATTGTGATGGTGATCATCCAATCCCTGATATTAGCTCAATTCACTAGTACATTAATGTGTGTGTATGTGTGTGTGTGTGTGTGTGTGTGTGTTGGGTATCTACAATCAAGGAAAAGATTTGAAAACTGAAATTAAATATTGAGAGGGTAGTTCAAGATAGATATGATGCCAGCTAATTACTTTTTCCTGTCAGACATAGTTTCATTATATTCCTATACTGTATGAAGAAATATTAAATATAGCATAACCAAGGAGCAGTACTTTTGAGAAAATGATGCTTCGTACTTCACTTTGTCATTGCAGTATAGCTGATATTGAGAGCTACCCCAAAGCCTTCTGTACTCACAGGTGGGGCTATTAAGAGGTGCCCGGATCACAGGTGTGTGACACTAGATCAGTTCGCTGGGTATGACCTTGAGGTGAAGCCCGCGGGGAGAGGTGGGTGACCATGGGTGTGACCCGAAGGGTGTCTACAGGTAACTCTTCTCTCTTGAAGACGTTTACTTCCTGCCTTCCACACCATAGACTGCTATTTCTTTTGAGAGGCCTGTGTACCAAGAATCAAAGTCAGGACCTGGAGCTTGCCAGACTGGCTCCATGCTGTTGAACCCGACTATTGCTCCTTACGTGCCTCGCCCCTCTGCCGTGCTACCCTGCCTTGGAGCCAGTCAACTGCAGACGGAAACTTCTGCAAATCACGTTCTACAGTAAACCTCTTCTCCTGCAACTGCTGCATGAAGGGTACTCTATCTCAGTAATAAGACAGCAACTAAGACATATAATTAGTACTTTTTATTTTAAAAATATTCTGAGAGGAAAATGATAGCAATAGTAAGCATCAGAGATGTTTCGAGGTCTGGAGTTCCGGATTTTTTAGTGTGTAAACTGAAACCTCTTTGTGTAGTTTGCATAGTCATTAAGGCACTTGGTTTTAACACTCCATTGGGTCATTAGGACTGTGTTCTTCTGAAAGCTTTCAAGCCAGGCACATTTATGTATTTACTGTCCTAGCACTCATCCTGCTTTCATTGACTTCTGCTCCTTTTCTTTTCTGAAATACTTTTCTGCATTCCCTGGTTACTTCTTGAATTCCTGCTTATACTTTCCACTTACCTCAATCTTCCCCTTTCTTTAAAGGTCTCTATTTTCATTTGCCGGCTATCTTTTAAGCTATTACGTAGTTTATTGTTCTTGTTGTAGGTTTGAGTCACTTTACAGATGACATTTATTGCCTGTTCTCTTATGCTCTTAGGTGTCATTTCAGGTAGTAATAGATACACACGCTTGAATGCCTCAAATGAAAATGGTAGGTAAACATTGACTATGGTTTACGGTAGTTTGTCAGTAACCTTTTTAAGGCTCTTGGTCTTAATCAGTTTTTTAATGTGAGGAATTTCTTCTTGTTCAGACATTTTTCTGTCCAGGCATAATTGTGTGTTTACTATTTCAGAATTAATTATCCTGCTTCCATTGTGCTTTGGATTTTTAAATCATTAAAACAAATGTTTCGATTTGTATGTAGCACATAACACCTACCAGGTGCTATTTTAATTTGGGAGGAGAAAACACCAAGTTGATGAAGGCATTCCTCCCAGAACTCTTTTTAGAAATTAGGCAGATATGCAAATACACATAAGAGATATAAAGGTTCAGTCTAGACCTGTGCTCTGGAGAGTAGGAAGATTGCACTGCATGTAGTGGAGGACTTGGAAAAAGACCTAATGTTTGGGTTGAGGCAGGAAATGAGTTTAATGCATGGAGGCAAGAAATGAATTTTAGATAGATTTAAAGGGTTTGTGAAGATATGTACCTCTTCTAAGGCAATAACACAAATATAGAAAGTTGGATCATTTCTAGAACTACAAGTTAATGACTTTAGTCTTTATGAGTGTGAAACCTAAACGTCAAGAAACAGGGCTGGGCATGAGGGCGCACGCCTGTAATCCCAGCACTCGAGAGGCTGAGGCAGGAGGATTGATGCGAGTTCGAGACCAGCCTGGGCTACAAAAGTGAGCTCAAGGCCAGCCTGAACTGCATAGCGAGACCCTGTCTCAAACAAAACAAAACAAAAACAAAAAAACAAAAAAAAAAAGAAACAGGAACCCTGGTTTCACAGAGTGGGAAACCCTAACCTTAGATATCCTCACATGAAATTATTTTAATCCTAAACATAGCTACACTGGCAAGATGCTTACAGGTACATCCTTTCCTGACAGTGGAAATGAGCTCCTGCAGACTGAGCTACTGCATCTTCAGGCAAACACAATCAATGTCTCCTTTCTAACATTTTGTAAGGATTAATGCTAACAAGTAAAGTATTCTTTAATGTCAAAATATTTTCAGAGACCTGTTAAGATGAAATTGATTTCCAAGGCTTTTAATCTTGAGTAAAATTATAATAGGTTTTATTTTTTAGAGTAAACATTAACACACCATGGCAATAATCCCTGAAAAGAGTAGTTAATGCTTTAATTTTTGTGCTCTTTCCTTTTTAATTTTTATAGACTTTTTAAAACCAATTTGGAATGCTTATATCTGGCAATCTGAACAACTAATTTTTTTTTTTATTTTATGTATTTGGTATAGGGTCTCACTACACACCTCAGACTTGTGATCTACCTGCTTTCAGCCTACCTTGCAGTGGGATCACAGGTGTGTGCCAACATGCCTGGACTCTGTGGCTAGCTCAGCATGCCCGGAGGGCAGGCTGACATGACATGTAGGACTGGGGATTGAACCATGGTCCCTGCGCTTGCCAAAGCAGGCACTTAGTCTTCTGACCTATCTTGCTGGCCCTTGAATAAGTAATTTGGAGACAATAATGTGAATATTACAACCATGGTTGAATTTCTTTCTTTCTTTCCTTCTTTCTTTCTTTCTTTCTTTCTTTCTTTCTTTCTTTCTTTCTTTCTTCTTTCTTTTTCTTTCTCTTTTTGTGCAGGGTCTACAGGGTCTCATTACACAGATCAGACTTGTAGTGATTCTCCTGTTTTCAGCTTCCCAAGTTCTGGGGTTCCAGGCACATGCCACCACACCCAGTCTCATTTAACATCTCAGTGTGTCCCAGGAGTGGGGACAGGGTCTGTACAGGAGGCTGGGGATCAAACCTCTGACCCCTGTGTCTGCCTGAGCAGGCACTTTAATCTGCTGAGCTATCTGGCTAGTCCCCTATTGCTTTATTTAGTGAAATTCTGTATCATTTCTAACTTTTTTACTATTTTCTTTAAAAAATAAAAATATGCATTATAATAACTCTTGGAATTATGTGATAGGCTCTTCACAAATGGCATAAATGCAGGTGGAAATTTGAGGCATGGTGCTGTCCACACAGACACTCCTGCCCCAGTGCCTGTAGATGCAGCTCTATGTGCAAATGCTAGATCAGACCGAATGATGAATTTTTGAAAAGTGAGTACACTCACGATGGCCCAAATTAAGCCTTGTTCTAACGTTGCTATGGTAACATTATCTGTACCAAATGTCCTGCTCTAAAAAAAATAATTGGAAACACTTCCTGTCACTTGGGGAGAAAAATAAAATCACTATTAATTTTTTGTATCCCACTACACAAAATGTTTTATTCTTATGCAAGTTGCTTTTTTTTTTATATCATCCACCCTGAAGAAGTATAGGTATTATCACATAATTATATAATAGCAAAAAATCAAAATTAGGAAAGTTGAGTCATTCAGATATAGTACAATATTCTTCGGAATTAAAGACAATGTTTGAATAAAGATACTTTTCTTCCTGGCTAAAACTTAAGAGAGCTGTGAATATTTCTTTTGAGTTTTGTACATATGACTTGGTTACATAGTGGATGATGAGGAAATTTCATCCATATTGAGAGAATGTTGAGGAATAGTTTGTTATGATTTTGATGAAAAAATACTTTCAACAAGTCTCAGGTTTGGAGGTGGAATAGGGTAAGAAGTAGTAAGCCACGGAGTAGGGAGTAACACAGAGGGTATATTCTCACTTGCAGATCTTCTGTTCTTCCTCTGTCTCCTGGGTGTGTGTAGCAAGCAGTCTTCTTCCAGCAGGATGTTCTGCTGTCCTCTTGTTTTAACTTTGAGGCCAACCATGGACTAAATCCATTGAAGCTGAGTCAGAACAAATTTTTCTACATTTAAGTTCTGGACTTTGGAAATTACGTCCTTGTGACCAAAAGGTGAATAGCACAGGAAATTGGTACCAGGAATAGGATTCTACTGTGACAGTTCCTTGTCTTGTGGAACTGGTTTGTAGTAGGAGTTCGGAAAGAGTTGGAGAAGGGGGCTAGAGGTGGAATGTCCTGCGCAGTGCTTCAGGTACAGCGCTGGCCAGAGCAAAGTGCATCAACTATTGTTATTCTCTTATTATTTTATTGCTCCCTAAAAATGAACACCGAACGTCACAATGTTAGTGGAAATGTGGATACTAAAGACCTGGTGCAGGAAGTTACAGGTGGGCCAAGGACACCATTGGTTTTGGATTAAAGGCTATGTATGTTATACAGTGACAGAAAATTCATTCTCTTTATGTCCTGCGACTTCACAGGGAACCTACTGCTGGCTTTTTTGTTTTGTTTTGTTTTGTTTTTGCCTGATAGAAAGTGAGAATCAGGAGTAAACAGCAGAGCTAAATAATCTGAGAAGTTTGTGATTCTGTCAGGAAGGAAGTGCCTACATGGGTTGGGCAAAGGAGAGATTAGCATTAAAGAGAAGCCAAATACCTGGTGTAGGGACAAGAAGAAAGATACCTTGAAAGCACTTTAGAAATCAGAACAAGCCTACTCACTTCAGGCTAAGGAGTGCACAAATAAACATATTTCTTATGAGAAAAGACTCTCTGGGAGCCCTGCTCAAGGAGGACCTCCTAGGAAAATGTATCCAAGAGTTCAGCCATTCAGGCCCTCAGAAGCCACTGCAGCTATAGGCTAAGGGGTCTCGGTTATTGCTCAAGCTTGTGGCCAATCTTGATGTCTTCTATATGGTGTTGAATTTTCAGGAACACAGAATGCAAGCGTTATGGGAGTCAAGGAGGCTCAGATTTCCGGGGGCATGGGAGACCAGGCAAAATGCATGACAGGTCAGCAGCTCCCACTGGAAATTCACAAAAGAGGAGTTGCATAAAATTATGACAGTGATGCTCAAGGTATGATTGATGCCATAAGAAGGTGGAGAGGCAAAAAATAGGGAACATTTGCTGAAAGAAAGGTACAGGCACTGAGTTTAGGTAACCCAAGAGCAATGCTGTAAGAACAGCAGTGACAGTCTAGATGTGGGGCCCCCAAACCCTTTGGGGCTCATATCTCAACAGGTCTTGTCCTGGGTGCAGCACATAGAGCTTCAGGATTTAATATTTTCCCTGTTGGATTTTGGTCTTGCTGTGGGTCTGTTCTTTTTTCTCCTCGGTTTGAATGACCAAAAACACAGGGGTCGCCTAAAGCCGTCGCAAAATACATAATGCATATCAGGTATTTACATTCCGAATCATAACTGGGGCAAAATTACACTTTTGAAGTAACCACCAAAATTATTTTTTGATTTGGGGTCAGTGCAACGTGAGGAACTGTAATGCAGGGTCAGAGCATTAGAAAGGTTGAGAACCACTGCCCTAATTCTTTCTTTTGGAACTGAATATTTATCTTGTCATTGTGAGTTGCCAGTGTTAAACTTTCTGTTTGGTTTTTATGGGGCCTCCTAACATAAAAGTTAGCTTGAGACTCATAGAGGACTTTGGGCTTAGATTTTCTTTATAACTCCAGAGACAGACTTGATTCATTTTGTGTAATGAGATGGGCATGACCCTTTGGGGTGTGGGCTGGAATAGTATGGTTTGGATCTAACAGGTCCCCCATGTGTTCACATTCAAAGGTGCAGCCTGGCTGCAACGGGTGTTCATTGGGAGCATGCCAGAAGGGGTGCTCCTGCCCCTTGCTCCTCTCCTCCATCTCTGCTTCCCAGCCACCCTGATGTGAGCAGACTTCTTCTGCACCAGACCTCTGCACTATGCCATTTATCATCTTCGTTTGCTGACCACAAACTCAAGCTTCTCTACCCATGAACCAAAACAAGCCTCTCCCTTCCAATGTGCATGCTGGGTATTATGTTTCTGTGACCAGAAAGTTCAGTAGCACACAGCTAAAATCATGTTACTGACAGGATAGTACATAGATTCAAAGAGGAAGTATATGACATGGCAGAGATGCCTAAATTTTTTTGTGAGTGTAGCTCAAAATATAGGACCATATCTTGAAAATGTGACTGCAGCATATAATATCATATAATATTCCAAAACTCCAGATTCAAATGCATTACTTCCTGAAAAATATTTTAAGTCAAAGCTATTAAGATAATTTTCACAATAAAGTATTAGGGAATAGTGTAATGTTTAGGGAACGTGAGAACTCACAGAAATCAGAAGAAAAAGAAAAACATCTACAAGCACACATTTATTGGCTAGAATCATGTTATAGTTTTATTTAACACTTCAATACCTTTATTTTTTTGTTTTGTAAAGATATGCTCTTTCAGAGTGATTTTTATTCTAATGTGCCATTTCACGCCTCATTATCCCTGAGTGGGTGTTTTGGTTTCTACTAGGCCCTTAGCTTCATTTGTGAGTCATGGATGTTTAGCGAAGTATATTTTGCTAGACATTTGGGTGAGGTGAATAATACTTTTTCTATATATTAATTAGACATGCTTATTTAACAACACTGAAAATGAAAATGCCACATTATAGGAAACAAGATATATATACACATATATAGATATATAGATATATACACATACATGCTTCAGTGCATGGATCTGTTCATTCATCTCATACCCAGTTCCCAGTGCTCTTCCCACCCGGTATCTCTCAAGTCACATAGCATGGCACAGCTCAGAGCAAGAGTGAAAAAATAATTTTCAGTTATTTGTTTTGCATTTAAACAACTTTAAATGCTAGTAACACTTGTTTCCCCTCCTATAAGTGATGTTGGCCTTGAAATTGAAATATACATATATACATATATGTATATGTCACATATTATCTATCTATCTATCATCTATCTATCTATCTATCTATCTATCTATCTATCTATCTATCATCTACATTATATTTGCCATCCCTCAAAAAAGAAAACAATTAGAAGTTAGCATGGGAGCATGGAAACTGGGAGAAGATAAGTTTGAATTACATTTTTTCCATACAAAGACCATACTGTGACTTAATTTCATTACAGCTATCACTGAACATTTTCATTTATGTGTTTCATAAATCTGCCTTATTCCTCGGAGGTACGTATCCACCTGACCTGGACTGCTTGTCCTTAGGTTTCTGTAAATATCTGTCCTGCACACAGCTCCAAGAAGGCTTCCTGAGGGATGGCAACTGTGAAGTTGTGTGAGGAGAACTCAGGGCCACGTAGCCACTTCTGCTAGCTCAGGGGCCTGGAGGAGGCTGGACAGAAGGATGGCCTTTGAGTAGAGTGCTGAAGACTGGGAAGAATTTAGCCATGCGGGAGCAAGAGAGAAGGGGTAATCTACTCAGAGAGGGGAGCCGGAACTGTCCTGAGGAGCAGAACAGTGTGGCCAGCAGTGGTGGAGTGCTAGGGGCACAGGAAGCAAGAACTGTTCCTGACACCACTGACATCTGCTGAAGGAATTTTTTGTGTGAAAATGGAGAAAAGCAAAACAAAACTTATCAATAGTTTTAGAAAGTTGAATTGGATCTAAATATTTAAGTACTATGAAATGTCACCTAAAATCTCAGTGTATTATATGTGCACATATACATGAAGACATTTATAACTATTAAAATACAAGCATCTTGACTCACAGATTTCAGCCACCATAGAACCCAGATATCTTGGTGATAACAGGAACCCTGCAGAGTCCATTAGTGTCCCATCAAGTCACAGAGGAGAGCGACTTCTGCCTTCCTCCTCTACAGATTCCTGACCACACTGACACTTACAAGAAGGGTCAGTGAGCGAGTGTAGAGGCTTGCGTGTGGAGCAGAGGGGGAGAAACCAGGAGTGACACTAAAGCTTTGGTCGTGATCACTGCGTAGACGTTTGGGCATCGAGCGCAGATCACCTAAGGAGAATGTATGGGCGGGAGGACAAAGGCCTAACAGGAGCTGTTCAACTTACTTAATTGCAAGTTCAAAGGACAGATATCACCGAAGCAATCAATACAATCAGAAGTAAAGAGAAAGAACTGCGCAGAGCAGGAAGCCACTGGAAACAGGATGATGGCGGCCCTCCCTGGCAGCACGAAGACGCTCAGGGAAGTATTTGGACAGAAAGGTGGAGATGGGGAGGCTGGAATGGGTGAGGCGACGTGTGAGAAATGGGAAATGGAGACAGGAAGCTGTCAACCTGCTGACTAGCTTTGCTGTAAAGCAGCCTGTCGGGAAAGGGTGGTGGTTAGAAAAAGGCGGGACTCAAGTTTTTAAAAATATCAGTGCAGGGCTGGTAGGATCGCTCAGTGGTCTAAAGTGCTTGCCTAGGCAAGCTTAGGCAAGCACAGGGACCATGGTTAGATCTCTGGCACTACATGCTGCTCCAGGCCTGCCAAAAGGGCAGGCTGAGACAGCCACCAAAAAGAAATAAATAAAAGAAAGAAAGAAAGATTATCAGTGCATTAGTTACATACACATTTTTAAGTATGTGTGTGTGTGTGTGTGTGTGTGTGTGTGCAGGGTCTCACCATGCAGCATGGATTGGTAGTGATCTTCCTGATTTGTGCCTCCCTAGTGCTGGGATTACAAGTGTGTGCCACCATACCCAGTGTCCATCGCTGGCTCAGTGCACCCGGGGTGTGGGGCCCATGCAGCTTGTGATGCCTGGTATCGAACCGTGGGCTCTGCACTTACTAATAAATGTTTAGTCCACTGAGCTATATCGCCAGCCCTTACATACACATTTTAGAAAGATTTCACAGCCATTTTCTCATGCGTAAGGGAGTCAGCTTTAACAATGAAGTTTCCCCTGGTAGCTGTGAGAATAAAGGTGCATCGCATCATCCCTCGAGTAGCACTGTGCCGGCCGGCGCTCTGTGTGCTCTGTGTGCTCCCAGCGGGTGATCACCGTCGCTGCGGCAGGGCTCTGCGACGCTCGGACTCGGCCTGCTTCCCTCCACGAGTCTTCCTTTTCGATTTTCACTGCCTCAGATTTCAGTCATCTTTAAGGAATTTGCTATGAAAACAGAGTTTGGACATAATATTAAACAATAATTTGCTAATAGGATTCAACAAGTATTTAACAGTGTATTAAAGTCTGTGTTAGATAAAATATATACAATATATAGTAAATATATAATAAAGTATATACTATATACTAAGTATGTATAATACATAATATATCTATTAAGTATATATATTATTATATAGATACAGATATATTATATAGATATAGACATAGATATAGGTATAGATACTTAAATTGTCTTAGTCTTCTCTTGTTGCTGGGACAAATATCCGACACTCAAAATGAAGGAAGAAAAGGTTTATTTAGCTCACAGTTACGGGAAGTTTCAGTCCAAATTCGGCCGGCTGCAAGGCTGAGAGGGACATGGCAAAGAGCATTAGGTCATGGTGGTGAAACAGTGACAATGGCGACAGAGGCAATGGAATAACCAGCGGAGCAGAGAGCAACAGTCCAAGTCTGTCTCTATATCACATTCAGGCTCTCTGCCTCAGCCTATCCACCTTAGGCTACACCCATAGTCCCAGAAGTACTCAGACCCATAATCCCATCAGTACTAAAACATATAATCCCAGTGGATCATGGATCAAGTCTCAAACTCTTAAAGTCCCCACCTCATGACTGCATGAGGCTTTGGGCAGACAACAAGACATAAACCATAACATAAATTTAAGATATTAAGGCCTACTCTTAGGTTCTGCAGCTCTTGGGAAGGACTCACAGGACTCCAATAGCTATTACACTTACAGCAATTTAAAGGAAAGGATACAGATTAAAACTAGCTCAACCCAGAGCCCTTGGGGCACGGCACTTTCCGTCGCCTTCAGTTGCCATTCCTAGTGTGGAGTGGCGTGGTCTTACAGATGCCTGTTTCTCCTATGTGCAGAATAAGCCTGCCATATTGCCCGCCAGGTAAGCAGCTGGGATGTGGTGTCTGGAGCCTTTAGTGCAGCTCTGGTACTGCATGTGGCTCCCCTGGGTTTTTGGCCTCTCCAGAGAATGACATTTTGTGGCCCAAGATCGGACCAAAAGTCACATTGTTAGCTTAGGTTCTCAGCAAGGGCCCAGGGCACAGATAAACAAGGACACTCTAATCCAGCAAGCCATTCCAGGGGCTTTGGGTTTAATCCTAGGGGTCAAGGACAAAGGTCAAATCTCTTTTTGGCAAAGTTAGTTCTTTACTATACAGTTCATAATTTAATTGAGCTGAGACTGTATAAATGTATAGAACTTAATACATGATTCAATCAACTATTTACTTTAAAAATGTCATGATGCTAGACCATATTTGTGTAATAAATGGCTAAAGCAATGCTTACTGTAAATACTCGAAAAGGATTTATTGAAGAGCGCAAATTTTATGGAGAAAGTACCCCATGAACTGAACTTTGAAGAGCTACTTATGTGTGAACTGGTTGGAAGGGAGGTAAAGGCTTTTCTGCAAGGTGACTGAGGGAAGGCAAGGTATGCAGGCTATACGTAGAGGATCAGATAAAGGAAAGAAATAAACTGGCATGGATCAGAAAGGTAGCAGATGTGTGTCCTAGGGCTAGCATGAGAAATGATGGCTACATGAATGCCTTAGGAAAATATGAGCTTAGCCTATTTTAGAGGTCTAAAGTCCAAAATCAAGGTATTAATGTTACTCAGTGTATTATCCAGAGCCTCACACTGAATTTTCACTCCTCTTAACCTTGTTTATCATGAGGAGTGGATGTGTGAAGGCCAGAAGTCCCTCTTCAGTTGGGTTTGCCCAAGCTGGTTCAATCTAAGGTGATGCCAGAGTGACCCTCAGATAACCTCCAGCTTCATTAGCATTCCATTTGCCTGCCAAATTCACACTGTAGCACCATGGATGATGGTATGCCTGGGAAAAGCTATAAAAGGAGCACAAAAGAGGTGTGGCCTGAATTCTCAGAATATCCCTGCCCATTCTCAGAAACAGTTACACATATTCCTCCTCTTTACTAGCCTCACCCTTCTCCACATTGCTTCTATGTAGGTCTATATATTATCTCAGTCTCTACAGGTGGAGACGCCAATGTGCAAGACTGTCTTGCTTCTCCTTATGCGCTTTGCCAGAAGTAATCATTCTTCTCATTGTTCGGTCGGTGCCATGTCTGGTTTACTGGCTCTGTGATTCCAAGAGGGAAAAAGGAAGCGGTTGAGACAGAAATAGGTCCCATGGGGAAGGTCAGTTCTTTTCGGAGGCTGAAGTGAAGCTCCTGGCTTCTCGGGGATGCTTGAGATTCTTGATGCTCCTTTTTGTGTAACTGTGTCTCTCCATATCTACCATCCTGATTTCCTTTTGCATCTGTGCCTTTGTGGTTCTAATTTTCCTTCTTGTAGGAACATCAGCCATTGAACAGAACTACCTAATGAAGTCAGACCTTTGACTTACTCTTAATTATTGTCTGCAGAGGCCCTATATCCAATGACAGTCACGTTCTGAAGTTTTGGTTACACGGGAATTCTGGGGGGTTGACTATTACACCAAGTGTAGGTAGTTTATTAAAAAATTTGTGTTCTGATGCAGATTCCACCTGTATGAAGAATATACACGAGGGCATAAATAATTCCTGGCTTGTGTATCTTTCAAATAGCTCACTGAGCAAATTATTTGACACCTATTCAGTGACTTTCCCCAAACATAAGAATATTTTTTTGGCTGCCAAGTATGACACCCTTCCAGGTGGAATTTTTGTAGGATACAGGCGGGATATCGGGAGTGCCATGCTAGGCCACCTCCGGGGCTCACTGAGATGGCCATTGAGACTGGACGTGGTGGCATACTTCTGTAATCCCAGCGCTTGGGAGGCTGTAAGCAGGAGGATGACTACAAGTCCAATCTATGTAGTGAGTTCCTATAAAACCTGCAGACCCCGTACTAAAAACATAAAAAAAGATGGTAGTTTTTCAATGAACATATGCAATCTTTGCAGAGGATGTTCATGTGACTTCCAGGTGACATTGGCTAATACAAATTTTAAAAGTTTTCATGTCATTTTCAGGACATTATTAGCCACTGGGAAGAAGGCTAGGTGGGTACTTTTAGAAAAAAAAGTATCTTGTATTTCCTGCTTGAGTCTCACAAAGAGCAATAGTACTTGGAAAGATGAAATGTACTGTATAAGAAAATAGACTGTGTTTCTTAATCTTGTTAGATAATTGATCAAATTCTGAGACAACAGTGATTTTCCTCCCCGCGCTCAGGAATGCCCTTTCCCCATGATTCTGAAGGAATGGAAGAGAAAGCAAATTGGAGAGGCGACTTTGTAAAAACCGTACCTTTGTCATAAATTTATTCCATTTCTCTAATAAGAACTAGCTCTCACTTGACTGTAGATTTCAGATTTTCCTTTCCCAGTGGAAAGAGAAACCTTGATATGCACCCCAAACCTGTGATGTTTCACTTATTACAAAACCTACTATATTAGTGTTTAATCAGTGCAAACTCTCAGTTTCTAGCCTAGAATAAAAGAAGGGTCACATAGGCCCGTATTTACAAGAAGATGTGATCATCCCGCTGTCATAGTCAGTATCTCCCCCGGATTCTAAGGTTTATCAGTAAAACTACCCAAGCTTTTTTTTTTTTTTTTTTTTAATTTTCCATTTGATGATCTCTGGTGTTCTTGCTTTTGAGCATTACCATGTCAGGTACACAGAGGTTTTTAGTAACAATCTTCATTCCAGTTCTACGACAAAGACTTCACTCTCGCGAGGTAGCTGCATCTGCTGACAAGGGCCCAGGTTGTAGAGTGACTGCGATGAGTCAGGAACTGGACTTCTGGGTGGTCCCCTACCTTTCTAGCAGAGATTTTGGGCAAACAAGCTCTCCAGGTGTCAGCTTCCTCCTCTTCATGGTCAGCGCTGTTGTTAAAGCTGAACAAAGCACTTCCTAAAATATGCCTTCTACAGCAGAGCCAGTCTTTCTCCTCCTTATCACTCAGTCTCTCAAATTGAAATACCAGCTACCATGGACAGACACCCATTCTGAGAACTGCAAACCTGCCAAGGGCGTTTGGAGCTGAGGTTGAGAGCAAGGAGGAGCCTGCAGTGAGACTTCCCAGCTGGGCAACAGATCATTATTTGAACATTTAGGATTTAATACATAGATGAAACAAGCAAAGCAGTATTTACCAAGGGCAGATGCCACTGTGGCATTTTTACCGATCTGTTTTATTTCTATATCAGCCTCATGAAATGAGGTCAATGTGTTCTGTAGAGGGGAAACAAGTTCAGAAATCTGCTACAATTTTCCTGGGGTGTCATATGGTATACAGCGGAGCAGGAGCCACACCTGGGTGTCGTCTGATGCGGTGACCCACACTGCCACATGTCAGTAACTTGTCTGTTCTTAATACCAAAAGAATGGCAAAGATCAAACCTTCAGACCCCTAAATTGTCTCTCAATCTAGAGTACATACAGAAACCTGGAAGAATTGTAGTAGAGGAGGAACAACGTGACTTTAGTTCTGTGTTGGAGTCTGGGCTTGGCCCCTGCTTTCTATGTGTCACTGGGCAAATTAAGCTATTTTTTCCCTATATTTAGGACAGGGCCTTCAGGGTTTATAGTATCTCAGTGAGTAGATTGGACTCTTCTGTTTTCAGCCTCCCAATGTGCTGGGATTTCAGGCAAGCCACCATGCTCAGACTCAATCACCCTCTCAGCATGACCCACAGGCAGGGCTGGCAAGGTATGCCGGGGCTTGAACCTTGGCCTCTGCACTCTGCCTAAACTGGTGCTTTAGTCCACTGAGCTATCAGGCCGGCCCACAAATTAAACTTCGTAAGCTTTACTTTCCTAATAAAAATGAAGATAATAATGGTATCCACTTCATAGAGAGGAATAAGGATTATTTGAAATAATGCTTGTAGAACACAGTTCCTGGCATGTAATTATAAATTTATTGTGAGTTGTAATAACACAACTCATAATAGTCCCAAAGTATTTCACAAAGTTTGAATTAAAGACTTCTTACATCAGAATCCCTGGGGATCTTGTTAAGTAAGAAGATTCCCAGGCCAAGCTCCACACCTAATGAATGAGAAAATTGGGGCAGTGGAGGTAGCAATTTGCTTTTTTTAGCAAGTTATATAATATAGTCCAAGTTGGCTACTGACACTCCTTATCACTCATGTACTGTCCTGGTAGCCATATCCTGCTTTCCAGTTGGGGAATTATGACCCTTGCCCCCACCATTTTTGCTTTGGGCAAAGCTCTTAAACTACTATCATTTGCGTTGATTGGCATTTCCTTGGTCCCAGGGTCAGATCAATATGTCCCTAGTATTGTGGGCATGATGCAAGTAGGCTTTTGTTAGGGAGTTCAGGGAAAGCCAGGCACTGTCTCTTGTGGGGTATGGGCCTGGAAAGATGTAGTCTTGGGAATGCTGGCAGTGATCTTGCACCCATGAGGTGGGGTGACTGTCTGAGAGTCGATCCAGAAGTGAAGCCCAATGGAGGGAGAAAACAGTCTTGTACAGATGGGGACCTTTGAACTGTCCTCTAGCCATGGGAAAAACCTGACTGACTACAATAGTTTTCACTTACTGAGCCAATGCATCTTGTTGGTCAGACCATTTTGGATTACACTTCTTTCTGTTACATGCAGCTGGAAACCCTAATAAATCAGATAAATCAGTGTAATTTCTTTCATGGCACTGAGGCTTTAACTCAAGGTTTCCTCACTAATCAGCATCCTAAACCCCTGAACTGTTTTTTTTTTTTTTTTTTTTTTTTGACACAGTGTCTTGCTAAATCATTCATGATGGGTTTAAATTTGAAATATTCCAGTACTAGTCCCCCAGGGCGTGTGATTAAAGTTGAATGCCCCCCTATCTGGCCTAATATGTGTAATCTTTTTATTGGCTACACTTCAGTGTGGTCTTCATTCTGTATCTCTGTCTACGTTGACATGTTGGGTAAGCCAACACGTCACATACACCTTTAGGACTCCTGCCTAGGCTGGGGGTGGGTGAGCTGCTCTCATAGAATGCTTTTCTCTAAGATAAAATTTGAACTTGGGCTTTTTGAACATGCCAAATGAGTCTAAGAACATCCTGTCTAGCTTTGTGCTTTAGCTAGAACTTAGTTCTGCTAGTAACAGGTGCAAATTCAAATCTCCAAAGAAAATAGGCAGAAAAAATGAGTAAGTAAAACAGGCTGGATATTAAGAATATGCCATTTATTTCTATGTCCAAGGAAAACATTTTGGTAAACATGAAGTTATACATTCAGTGTGAGTATTAACAAGGCAGTCGGGGGGACTGGGAGTAGAATAAAGGGGAGCACTTGCCTCTGCTAAAGGAAGCATGGATCACACAGTGCTAGCTACCATCACTGTGTGGCAACTCAGTCCTAGCATAACCAGAGTTGTAAGGCATCCTGGTTTTTATATGAAATCTTCCAAATATTAACAAGTAGCTTGATTTTTTTTCAGCATGGATTGCTGGCTGGCAAAGTAAGGGTCAATTCTACACGGGAGGAGTCCTGAGATCACCTTAGGAAACTTGTAGGAGATGGCAGGGGAGAGAGTTCCTGGAGTGGGTGCAGGGACATTAACAAAGAAGGAGTGGTCCCAGGGCCATCTACAGACACTTGGAAGAGAACACGAGAAAGCTTCAAGCAAAGGAGGAAGAAGGCTTTCACCCTGTCCAGCGTGGTAGCCGGCACTTGAGCATCTTAGGCATACACTGTGCTCATAACTCATCTACAGTCATCTTCCTCATGGGAGACCAGAAACGCTTGCATCCTCCTGCTTGTGCTTCATAGTACAGTCACTACTCACTTGTTTCCTTACTTTTCCCTTTGTAAAGTTGGAAGGGACTCTGCTTTCTTCCTCTCTTGGAGATGTGACCAGCCAGAAGTCTGGCCCCAGATAAGTACTGAATTGAAGTAACAATCTGAAGGAGATTATACAATCAACATTCTGATTAACATGCCTTTATCATAGACTTATCTTAGCTGTTGTACTCTCTTCCTGTTTAACACATACCAATTCCACATTTAGATATACAGATATTAGCTAAGACACGAAGGTCTACTGATTTAAAAGATTAGATAGCTTGTCATTCCAGTTCATTTCCACAAGACTCAAAAAACTTGCGACACTTGCTACCTATAACTTTCTCCTTCTGAGCATTTTTATATGCGCGCTACAGCGGACATCCACGGCAGAAAAGAGAGGAAGAAAATCCCCAGAAGGGTAACACGAAGCTTTCAGAAAGTTATGTGGTGGTCGCTTTTCTGCTTTCTTAATGATGAAATATAGCAACTTATTGATGATCGTCTGGCTCCTAATAGTAGTGATAGATCTTTCCCACTCTGTCATCTTCCTACATGTACACAAAAGCATTCAGGACTGAGGGCTGTGCATAGACTATTGTATTTCCTTCTGTCTCAGTAAAGTCAGAATTGAGGAAGAAAAAACATCTATGTCTCAGATGATCACAAAGGCATCCGTCTTAGAGAAAATATCTGTTATTTACTTGACTGGCTACACAAGGAGAGGGTGGAATTCTTAGAAAACTAAAGGAGTAAGGAAGATGAGGTTGGATCTAGGGGAGTTTGTTTTAGCAGTCAATCGATAATTTTCGTTGACCAAATTCAAATTCTTTTTCTCATTTCTAGTACATGAAATTCTCTACTTTGTAGAGTTTTGAAGCAAGGATGGGTCACGTAATGATTTCTCAGCACAGAAATATAGCTTAGCGTACAGAACATATGTATGGTATGAAGCCTTTGTGTGCTTTCTTTTGAAAAAAAGGACCACTCATCCCAGACAGAACAAGTGTGGTTGGAAGAGCTGTCGTCAGCCGGGGATTCTGAGTGTCCATATGGCCACCCCATGCTAGCAGAACTGAACATGTTACCGGCAAAAAATATGAGTTAATTGCGTTAAAACTACGAGACATCACATTGAGGTTTTGTTGTAGCATAGCAGTATCTATCCTGACTAATAATAAGGGCACTGAGAGGCAAAGAGGAAAAAGAAATTGAAAGCAAGGAGGCAACTAATGGTAAACTCTTTCTTCCTTCTGTCCTCGTGCCTTTCTATAATCTGTGTTCTCCATACTAAAGCAAAAAAAAAAAAAAAAAAAAAAAATGCACCCATTCTGTCAATTTTCAGTTCTATATTCGCACATATGCCAACTTTATAAAATGAGACTAACTGGTAAAATATGTAAAGTACAGAGCTTAGTCTTGTGCATAATTTAACTTTTTAAACATTTTATGTATTCAAATGCATTCATGAAGGGAGACATTAGCATGAGAAGCAGATGAGAAGTTGGTTTTTGAGTGTAGTTGGCTTTTCATTTTCCATGTCTTATTGGACTTTACCAAACATCTTTAATGGGGTGCACATCTCACCCACTGCTCCTCTCCCACAGATTTCCAGGCACCTGGGCAAACTTTCTACCCTGCTAAAGTCTACGTGTAATTATCACTGAATCAAACGAACTCATTAGTTGACTCTTCAAGGCTCATTTTCTATTTGGCAGGTGCTTGACTGTGTTTACCTTCCAGGGAGTTCGCAGGGAAAAGGAACGTGTGCAACCCTGGAGGGGAAGAGCCTTGCTCTAGACAGCAGCACAAGAGTCCAGACTAGGACAAGCAGGCACGAAGGTAGATGAGTCTTGGAGTGCCAAGGGAAGATTTCCTGAGAAGGATTTGGTGACTTTTGCTCCTTCAGAGATTGCCTTGGGGGTGGTAGAATGGACATCTGTAATGGAAAAAGGCAAGGTCAGGGAAGAGAGTGACACCAGGTGGTAGGCAGTGGAGCCCTAATCC
The DNA here is from genome assembly GCA_004027025.1 of Myocastor coypus. Lineage (NCBI taxonomy): Eukaryota > Metazoa > Chordata > Mammalia > Rodentia > Myocastoridae > Myocastor > Myocastor coypus. Next base: position 44,420 of record PVJA010002951.1, on the reverse strand, counting down.
ACATCGGTCAGTTGAGGGGACTGAGGACTAGGGGTGTGGGACAGAATGATTTGGACTCCATGCTACTTTGCATTTAAGAATAAAGAAGAGGGAATAGCTAGGAATATTGTGGACTAAAATCAGCAGTTTTCTACAGCGGGCCAACTTGTATATACTATAGACTTTGGGGGCCATAAGTAATGTCTCTTGTATAGGCTTCTTATCTTCTCATACCCTTTAACATGTAGAAGTCATTCTTTGTCTAGGGCACCCCTATAACCACAGGAAGCTTTCAGCAATATGGCACAGTGTGGGAGCATAGCAGAGGGAGGTGTCCTTGCCTTCCAGGCTTGGGGGTTCAACATCTCGGCTGTGTCACCCCATGGAAGAGGTGTATGTATATGTATAAGAACTTGTGTTGCCGCTGAGGAAGGTAAAGAGAGATGAGTGTCCCCCAGGTGCCTTGAGAGCCAGGCCCCAGTGATCCGAGGGCCCCTTGTAGGACTCATCTCTTTGGGTTTTCTATTACTGCTTCCTGCCCTACCCTGTGAACCTTAGTGGGACATTGACCCATACCTGAACCAAATAGCAGGGGCTATCTCAAATGAACCAAAGTTCAGCCTGCAAGGGAAACTCTGAAATACTGGCCACTAATGCTCACATATTTAGTTTTATCACAAATAGGATTGCTGGGTCATCTTCAGTAAGACTGAAATTTTGGCCTGCTGGTCAAATTACTATATTGTGTACAGACTGTGTTTACCACGTGCCCATTGTTTTGAGAAATAAACCTTTGATTCTAGTTCCTACAGTGTTTTGATTTTAAGTCCTACATTCCCAGCACATGCTTCTGTGTTCCCCTTGTCAATTTTTGGTTATAGTGCCCTAAAGCTGGATATTAAGAATTTGCATTCAGTCTTATAAAGCTGCAACCCATAATATTTTTAAATGGTGGATTACTTTTTGACCTGATGTATATATAATAGGCATTCATTGTATGTTATTTGAGTCTATTAATGATAATGATAAGATTTCCTTTAAAAATACATTCTTATTCATTTAAAAAATAATCATCACTTTCAGAAGGCTTAAAAGCAGCCAAGTTTTGGAACACATAAGGCAGTTGGTAGCGATGTTCTTCTGTACTATTTATATTTAGGTACTATTTGCGATTTTACATTTGCATTAAAGAATGAAGTGTAAAAAATATTTTCATTCTATCAGAAACAGGATTTCTAGGCTTTCAAGAATGGAAAACTTCTCATTGTGTTTCTAATTATTACTAGACAATCAGAAATTAAAACGCATTCCCATAGGGAATATAAGTAGTTCCTGGTCATACGGGTTTGCAGGTGGAGGTGGTTAAGGGGCAGCAGGGATTTTAGATGAGGTCCCTTTTCCAACAGGGGGGGTGCAATCAAAGTATGGCTCAACCAGCAACCCAGCAGTTGGAGGACAGGGTTTTACTGACGTCTGAGTGTATAATGTGGTACATTTTATCTACTTCATCAACGGCTCTGCCTAAAGTCTTGCTCCTCTGCTGCTGTACCTTGAAGTGCTATCTATCAATGTTGGTCTCAAAATTACCTAATTGTTGAGCCTCATTGCAAAAGCAAGATCATTTCAGATCCCAGCTGTTGTTTATACAATGTTTGATTGATCTGCAAAGTGGCTAATCTATTTCAAGTTAATGAACAGTTAGCTGTGGTCTCCTTTGAAGTATGTGTGGTTTTGCCTTATCTATAGCGTATTTTATTTATACCCACTATTCAAATAGTCTTTGATAATCAGGTGTTGACTGTAAGTGTGGAGCCCCCACCCCAACTTCCTCTTATGAGTATTCTCATAACATTTTAACCAATTCTATTTCTCTTCCAAAAGATTCACTGAATTGCAGGAACCCTGTTACCTAATCCCGCTTATTACATGTGTAACAATGTCAAATTGTCTTATTCACAGGTGTGGTTTTTGATGTTCACCTTCAAAATACTGGGAAGGAATTGATGTGCGAACTCGGGGAATAGTTTCCAAATGCTTTGTACTCTCTGAACATTAGTTTAACAATCAGTATATCATTTTTTTTGCTCCAAAATGTGTCTACTTGATGTCGTTCCTTATATTGCTTCCCTCTTTGAATTCTAAGGCACAATAATCAATGCATATGAAAAAGCCTAAGAGAGGGGGAAACTGTCAAATATAATGATGTATTACTGTAAGTTATAATCCACATAAGACCCTCCTTATGGCTATCCTTTCATGATACCAGAAAGGAGGAGCTAACACAAGTGTTTAGAGAGGCAGCGACCAGAAAGCCATAGGAAGAAGCAATTTAGGAACCTGAGTGAGGAAGAAAAGTGAGAGAAGAGAGAAAGAAAACAACTGAAGGGAAATCCAGAGCTCACATTGGCCTCTTTCCATGCTGTCCATCTCTCCTTTCGGAGCTGTCTATAGTGGAAGCAGGAAGCATGTTGATAAATGTAGGAAGAACATAGGCTGGGCACACCATTGTCGTACGAAGCCCTGATTGGTTTCTGAATTAAAACTGAGTGTGAAGTCAGAGTGTGTTTTGCTTTTCTAGGAATTTCTGTGAATCCCAGTTTCCATCTTCTCCTTAAAGCTCTGGTTGAAGATTCAGCTAAGGTCAGAGAATGCCTTTACATAGTAAAAGACTCATAGTGTGGATGCTATGATAGCTTGGTACCCAGCTGCTAAATGAGCCTGTTCACTGAACCTACTTTACCTGGGGTATAATTGCTTCTTCTTCACTCCTAAGCTCTTTGTTTCCTCTCCAACCTCTTCAGTTTTAATGTTTAAACAATATAATGAAATTAACATGAGACAGAGTAGACATGAGGAATCAGTAAATATAATCTTCCTTCCTCCTTCTCCTTGACCAAGACCTTGCAGACTTCGTCTTGGGGCCCAGGTTCCCACAGGTGTTGTTTTGTCAGGCTCAGAGAGCTCACACCCTGGAGGCTTCTGCTAAGGCTGTTCAGATGTTCCATCTGCCAGGCATACCTGTCTCCTTATGGCTGCATAAGTTCACAAGACTAGTTTTGTCCATTGGGTTAGAGCAGATGTAAGGATTATTTCTTCCAAGCCAAGACACTGAACTGCACCAGCTGAATTTTACAGTACAATTATCCAACCCATTTTGCTTACATCCTCAGAGTATGGTCTCTAGTTGCATTCCTTGAAAAAAATTAAAGAAAGTACAAAATAGAATTCAGTCTTTTTGCTTTTTCTCTCTTAGTTTCTTATAATTTTTTTCTCCTTCCAATTTTTCATGAATCTATCTGCTAATATGAACACTAATATTTGAAGACAACACTATGCAACAAATACTGTGAAATCCATATAATTTTATTTAGAGGAATCTGTATCATTTGTAATTTTTTTTCTGTTTTAATACTATTTTGCATTCTCTTTAAAAAATAAAAATATTATTTAAAAAGATGCTAAATTATACTCTGGAATGTAAGATTCTTTAGAGTGATTTTTACCTAATTTGAGTGAACCACAATGTTTGAGGTCACGGCCACTGTAGTAGCCCAAATCCTAGGGGGAGGGTTGTGTAGCTGCCTGCCGTTCACTTGCAAAGACCATGAAGTGAAAGCAAGAGAGAACCAGTGTTTTCAGACGTCAGTAAGTTTGGGGATGTGTTTTCCTACAGTGAAGTTTGCCTGGCCAATACACTGTCTCCTCCTCTTAGTATACACTAAAATGTAAACTTGACGAGGGCAAAGATTTTTTTGTGTGTTGTGATTTTCTTTTACATAATTTCAGTGTCCTTGCAGTGCTTAGAATAGGGGACAATCATTACTGAGTACACATTAGTCTAATGTAAAAATAAATGAAACACCCTACTCTGGTTATGGTAACAGCAGGAGTAAATGAATGTGGTAGCTCATGCACATGCGTCGCAACTCTGCTCACTAAGAAAGTGATAGAGGCCGGCGAGATGGCTCAGGGGTCTGAAGCATTGGCTTAGGCAAGCTTGGGCAACCGCAGTGACCACCGTTGGATCCCCAGCACCACATGCTGCGCCAGCCCCACCCCCAGGGCAAGTTGAGCCAGCCATTAAAAAAAAAAAAGGAAGTGATAGATAGTTGATCCCAGTGGGACTTCACTGTGTGGAGAGCAGACAATTGGCATGACACTGGTTCTGTCAGCGCTCTGGGCTCCTTCAGAAGACATCACTTGGGCAGCAACTTGACCAGCCTCATGAAAGGCTCCAAACTTGCCCAGGATTAGGAGGAAGTTGTGGAAGGGTAATTAACACAAGCATAGGGGCAAAAGGAAGAGCCAGAAAATGAATCCCTTTGCACCTCAAGCCTCACTGATTAAACTATCAAACTTTTAGTGTTCATTTTTTTTTTTTTTTTGTCTTTTTAAGACAGGGTCTTGCTTTGCAGTTCAGGCTGGCCTTGAGCTCACTTGTGTAGCCCAGGCTGGTCTTGAACTCACATTGATCCTCCTGCCTCAGCCTTCCAAGTGCTGTATCAGAATTCCTGTAGTCCTCTGATTTGTAACACTTACACTAGAATTTTTTGAGAGATTGTGACTGTGAACTATCAAGGAGATATATATTTAAATTTTGTAGGTCATAAGTACACAAAATTATCACCTGGAATTTACTTCTTAAAAATACTTTCTAAAATGCCTACACATAGAACAATTTTATGTAATAGGCAGAATATGCATTTATATTCTTTGGACACTAAAGACAATCACAATATAGACATCTTCTCTAAAGAGCCATTTAGAAATACTGTGACAGACTAGGAAGCTAGTGCCATGTAAGGACCTTACTAGAGGCCTAATGGGGCTACAGCAACTGCACTGTGAGGGGGGTCCACGTATGGCACCAAATATTTGTCACCCAAGGGCTCTGGTTCATGCCATTTGTGATGGTTGGCAGCAGAATTTTCTAAGGGTGGTATTCAATGCCCATTGGTGGGAGGCACAGCTTGCATGCTGAGTGGCATCTCGCTTTCTACCTGTTCATCAATCTCCAGCAGTGTCTACTCAGATTCCACACACAGGAGACAGGATTGCAGACTGAGAAGAGAAAGTAGGGGTCCGTGGCAAGATGGGTTTCAGGGCTGAAGCTGAGTTCAAGTGTTATAGAAAGAGAAGCACCAAGAATGGTGATCAGAAAATATACAAATATACAGACAAAAATAACAACCCCATGGGAAAATCACAGAGAATGATTTTTACAGCAATAATTTATTTTCATATTGATATGACAAGAATGGCAAAAGAGAGAAAAAATTTCTCTCCTGGGCTGGGGAGTTAGCTCAGTGGAATAAGTGCCTACCTGGCAAGTGCAGGGTCCTGAGTTCAATCCCCAGTTCTGCAGAGAGAAAGAGAGAGAGAGAGAGAGAGAGAGAGAGAGAGAGAGAGAGAGAGAGAGAGAGAGAAATTTCTCTTCTGACCATGATAATTTAACTTGACCAATCAAGTTATCAAGCTTTAGAATATCTTGTTTTGCTTTTTCACTTGAGTATTATTAGTTTTCCTTGTTTGCAAAATCTGGCCAAACTGACCCCCAAAATAGACTATACATATCATAAACATGGAACAACAAAATCATGTTTGAGAAAGAATATACAATATTTAAAACTATACTGTACAATAAGGTCTCACTTTTTATTTATAAGAATTATGAGAGAGAAATGTATTAAATTGACACAGTTTATGAATAAGATGTCCTTAGCTTTTCAGGGAGGCCTGGCAAATTTGCAAGGAAATGCATGTTAATTGATAATTATAACAGATGAACAAAGTGCTCTTTGAATTTTTCAAACTAAATTTGCAAGCAAATAATTTATTCATGATGTACTTAAATGTTTATAAATAATAATGCACTTTGAGACTTATAATTAGTAATAGGAAGCATAAGCAATATCGGATACACTGATCTCTTTTTGTCTTCACGGTGGGTGAATTTTACTTATGAGTTTTACACATGGTATTAAAACTAGGTGACACTAGATGACACGGGTTGAAATTCAGAGGCAGACTGAAGGCCCAGACTGCTTGGAGTCTGAATCCTGGCCCCTAACTGTGTTATGCAATTAACTTGATAACTGCGACAATGCCTGAACTATACTGCTAACATTGATCATCATGATTTTTGCTTCATAAGGTCCGGGTAGCCACTGAGTGTGGCTAAATTGGTAAGTTCCTTGGATTCACTCAGCTATCTATAAACAACAGGTACTGTCTACTACCTAGATATGTGAACACAACACCTGTGTGTGTTCTCACAAAGCCCATGAGAAGATGGTACAGAAATATTGCAGTGTTCAGAATCGAATTCACCCTCTTCACCTCTAAACTGACTTTAACTCTGAAGTTTTTACCTCATTGTTTTCCATGTTCTCTCTTGGGTCTAACCAAACATTTAAACTGACGGACTTCACTCTTTACACACCTACTGTGGCTTTGGGTTAGCAGGCAGGCAGTCAGTGGTCAGCCTCTGTTGTCTCTCACTGGCACTTTTGTGTTCTTCCCTACTTCCTTTATTTCACATCTTCCCTTGCTGTGCTCTGCCCTTGATAAGATCCCAGAGTGATTACTCTACAACACAAACCAAACTGTGTGACTCTATATCAATTGCCATTGACCTCTACACATTACAGAAGTAAATCTGAGCTCATGGTAGCATTTTTTTTTTTTTTTTTTTTTTGAGACAGGGTCTCGCTGTGCAGTTCAGGCTGGCCTTGAGCTCACTTTGGTAGCCCAGGCTGGTCTCAAACTTGCACCGATCCTCCTGCCTCAGCCTCCCGAGTGCTGAGATTACAGGCATGCGCCACCACGCCCGGCCATGGTAGCATTTATATATTTTATGTTTTCTCTGGTATTTTCTTCTCATTATTGTCATTTTGGGCATCCAAGCTTTTATTTCATTAATTCTGTTTTCTTCCAGGAAGAAATCTTTCTGTCTGGGGCAAGGTGAGACATCACACAAGGTCTGTGCTTTATCTTCCTCATTGATCGCTTTTAGATAATATGGAGTTAGTGATTTAGGGGACTGTCTCCTCTGACTGTGAGCTTCTCCTTTTCTGTGATTATGGCCTTTCTACTTTGTGCTCTAAGGACCTAGATTCTCAATACTTCATAGCATTGTTGACCTTTATTTAATTTTTTCCCCCAATGTTTGTCCCTCTCCTTTCCCTTCAGGATATCCTTAGAAAAGATAAAGAAGATTCTGCCTTTTAGCGTTTCCATACTTCTGGAAATTCTATGACTCTACTGCCATGATTTTCCAATTGGATTTAATTCAACAATTGAGATTCTGGGGTATGGAAGTATATTGTAAGGAAAATGTTTGGGAAAGCCCAGTAAAGTCTATAGAACATTCCGAAGACACAGAACTATATTTAGCAGTAGTGATTTCAAGGAATCTGGGTTTGCCTGACCAAAGGCAAAACACAATAAACAAACAAAACTAAATAGTAGGTATGAAAGAAACAAAGATGTGGTCCCTTCTGAGGTTAGACAGTTCAGAGGACTTTTAGAGCTATACAGGGTAGCAGCCACCAACCACATCTGTTTGCTGACTGTTTGAAGTGTAGCAGCTACCTAAATGAGATGTACTATAACTCTGTGACACCCACCATCTGCCAAAGGTTCAGTACAAAGACCAAGCATGTAAAAATACCCTGCTAATAATATTTTAAAATCTATTGAACATTGAATTGATCGTTTGGATATACTTGGTTACATAAGATAGGATTGACACAGACTTTATCTGTTCATTTTACTTTCCTTAATATGGCTGCCAGGAAATTAAAAATCACCTATGTGGCTTACATTTCTCTACTGGACAGCCCTAGAAAATTGAATAGCACCCAGTAGCTATATTTTCTTACATAATTTGGAACCGGGAATATTTTAATTACACAGTTGGAAGCCCTGTGATGCTCTTTTGGGAAATGTAATGTTTCCTTTAGGTCGGGATGTTGGAGAAACGACTTGTAGATACTGGAGATCTTAGAGTAGCTGTGAACATACAGACAGACCCCCAGAATTTGGGTGTGTGTCTAAAGAGGTGCGCTTAGGTACAGCTAACCTCCACCCCTGGGGAAATCTGGGAATCAGTTGAGCAAGTCACGTGTTCCCCTTGGTTAAGTCATTTTCAATGGGGCGTGAATAATAGTTGGGCACCTATAGAATGTCTGCTGAGCCAGCATGTGGCTAATTGGTCACAATCCTAGCTAGTTACAGTCCCCTTTGGGTCCGTAGCAGTCCTGGTTCTTATGTGAGCAACTGCCCACCTCTCTGAGGTGGATTAACTCTTTCTGAGCACTAGGGCACTGTTTAGCGCACTAGAAAATAAGCAATTTATCCAATGCCTCCCGAAGGACGCAACCCAGTGCAGAGAGGAAGCTCAGCAATTCCAGGCTCCCCTAGCAATCCTGCAAAGCTAATTAGGGGAACAAGACAAATTAGATGGAAGTGTGCTCTGTCCAATTGCGATATAAAGACAGTTTACAGGAGCAGGATGTAATTGCCTACATGAGAATTTGACTAAGAAAATGAGGCTTTTATGAGAAGGACTTTGTAAGAAAAGAACAAAGCAAGGCTAAGACCTCAGTGCTTATGCTGCGTCTTTAAAAATGTATAATGTAACAGTGTTGTGTTCTCTACACGTGATTTCAACCATTAAACCAAAGTTTTGGGCACTAAGCTGGTAATCAGGAGAGCTGGCTTCAAGCCATGGTGCTACCACTTACTAACCCTGAGTCTACAAGCAGTTTACTTCCTCGGGCCATTATTTTCCCATTCATTAGACAATGGTAGGGATTGTGCTGGGATGCAGATACTTTTAGATACATTCGGTGCAAATATTCAAAATGTCTGATGATAACACTAAAGCCAAGTGGGATGTACAAGCAAGGATCAAAGGCCTACAGAAGCAGACAGGCACTTCAGGATAGTTGAGCTGTCCTGAAGTCTAAGAAAGGCTCCGGTAAACAAAGCCAGAGTGCATATCCCAGGACCCCTTAGGCACAAACTTCAAAAGCAGTATCTTCCCACACTCTGGTTGACTGCATGGGAGACATGGGAAAGAGAGACCAAGTGCTTGGTTTTGTCTCTATAAAACGGTCTTGAGGAGCTCAGTTTGAGTGGCCCATTTCCAGAGTTCTTGCTGACAAATACAGGCTCCTGAGGTCTTCATTCCTAACTTGTTAGATTCTGTTCATGGAGAGGAGTTAAAAAGAGGTAGGAGAGCTATCAGGAAGGAGAGAAGTGAGCAGCTTTTGCTTTTTCTCTGCATGCTTCTGCCTGTTCTACTATTGTTTCATTAAGTCTTCTTCACAAAGTCTGAGGTGTCTCGCATCGATCTGATTGAACCGATCTGACTGGCTTCTACTTTGCACTTCTAGGAGAGAACAAAAAATGTCTTGTTGTTGCCTATGTAGATTTTTTTTTGAGAATTTTTTTTAAATCTTAAAGAAAAATAACAAAAAAGAGAATAATAAAAACAAAAGAACACAAAGATAATATAAATGATGCAGAATTTCAAACCAAGATGATAGGAAATTAACAATAGTTGTATTATATATCGTTATCTTCAAAGTAGTTGCTCAGATTGCCAGATGTAGGCATGCCAGATTGATCAATTAAACATTAACTCTCCTTTCAATAAACCAATATAAATTAGTAGCACAATTATCTTAGTTTTCGTGTGTGTGCGCGTATGTGTGTGTGTGTGTGTGTGTGTGCATTTTTTCTCCGTTTCTTTTTTCTTTTCTCTTTGAGATTTTTTTGAGAAAGCTTATGAAAGATCTCTGTCTTGTTTTTTGGATGGGACTGGTTCAGCCAATCCTGGGAGCAGGGCTGGCATGGCATGTGGTGCCATGCCTAAACTTGCCTAAGTAGGTACTTTAAACCGCTGAGCTATCTCACTGGCCCAACACCTCTGTCTTGATCATTTAGAGCAATAGTACCTTTGACATTGAAGCAATCATAAAGCTATCACCATCACTCAGGCCGTGGCTAGGATGTATCAGGTGCCGTGCTTAGTGCTGGAATGGCGTATACCAGTGCATTTCATCCTATGGTGATCTCCGAAGAGAGTTAGTTATAAACCAGCATTCCCGTCTACTTGTAGGGAGACTGGTGCCCAGGGAGGAGAAGCAGTTCATGCAAGGTGTCATAAATAAGTGTGGCTGAACTGGGACAGGAGCCCAAGGTCAGTGCATTCAGCTACCAGGTTGCACTGTTTTTTCCATTGTCAGCCTTATCCCTTTGACCATTCATCTTAACCAGCTAATAGTTTCCAGTTGTAGACCAAGAGACAGAGAGAAAGAGAGAGACAGAGAGAGAGAGAGAGAGAGAGAGAGAGAGAGAGAGAGATTTAAAATGGCAAATCTCACTTTTGTGAGATTGTTAACTTAATCCATTTAAAATATTCTAGTTGTATGTAAACTACATATACACAAGTGAACAATGATTATTAAGGTGCTCTAGTTAAGAACACATGAATATATATTCATATTTGTTGTGGCTCATGGTATAATTCATTATAAAATTTTGCTAACCCACTCTAGCAAAGTGGTGTGTTATAAAACACCTGAGTTTCAGTGCAGTTTGTGCAAAAAAAAAAAAAATACACACATAATCATGCAGTTCTAATGATGTTGGGTGCCTGTCCTCTCGTCACATTTGTGTTCAGACGGGCAGAGAGGTATAAGAGGCAGACACTTCATCAACACATCAAGCATCATATGCACCGTTGACCTATGCAATCACCTTGTCATTCAGTAAGTCACAAACTTTATCAACTTACAATGGCTGTTACTGCTGTGGCACTATCTAGTTAATATGATCTGTGCAAAGTGATTCCTTAACTGCCCAGCAAGGGGGAGACTCGCGTCATGGCCCAGTCCTGGCAAAGGATCTTCATTGATTCCATCTCCTGCGGGAGGAATTCTGAGGCCCTCGCGTTAGTCAGTGGCAGCTTGGCACATTGAAAGGGCAGCAGTGGGTCCCAAGTGTTCTAAATAATGCAGCAGGTAACTACCTCATCAGGGCTTTGAAATCCCTTAATGAGCATTTGAATTTTTCTTTACAAACATCTACCTAATAAAAGCCTTCTATTTTCATCACAATTAAATGCAAAGAGCTTGGCCATTCAGTTCTGAAATTGGAACCTCCACCACCAGGCTCATTTTGCCCACGTAGTTTTACAGACACTAAATATTGTTTCTGTCATCTTGGACTTACCCATAGCAGAAGTGAAAATGTTGGCCCTGCTTTCCTTAATAGCTTTTGAAAAGTATTCCCAACTCCCTTTTTCTGATGGTACTAGATGACATGCTACTTTGTCATGTAGAACCAGTATGTATTTTAGGTGTAAAGTAAATATCCTTACATAAGCAATAAGCAAAGGCTGGCTTTTTTTTTTTTTTTTTTTTTCTTCATATAGGGCATTGAACTGTGGACCTTGTTCTTGCTAGGCAGGTGTTGATGCAACTGAACTATTTCCCTAGCCCAAGGCTGGCCTTTTTTAAATACTGCTTTTTCTTCTATTCAATATATTTTGTGCGCGTGTGCGTGTGTGTGTGAGAGAGATCTATTTTTATTATACTGTTTCTTATATCACCTTTCCCCCTCTCTTTAAAACCTTATGCTCATTTTTTCCTCCCGTCTTCTTTTATTTCTCTAAATCATCTCTTCAGGGGACTGCTGCGTATGCTGGCGGTTGCCAGGAATGGAGAAGTCACTGAACCTGGGTAGCAAAAATACCAATCTTTTCATTGTCATCACTTTTCAGAAAACTAGGACTTCCTCGGCTCTTCCTGAAGGCTGCAGTGCGGCTCAGACCAAAGCACTGCTGGCTGAAAAGCTGCAGCTGAAACTGGGCCCACCTGCTGCACTTTCTGCTGAAGTTTTTTTGACAATTGCAACCAAGTAGGAAAGGTGCCCAGAACACAGTAGGTGCAAAATAAATGCTTGTAGAACTGTTATTCCAGTGTAGCTGTCTGAGACAGAAAATGAGATTCATTTCATGATCCTAGCTTATATCCTAATGATAGGGACTAAATTCTCCTCTGCACCTCCATTTCAATGTACAAATTGCTATCACAGTGTATTTAAGGAATCACAACATAATTGGTTTTACAATAGTAGGGACCTGTTCCACATTTAGTTGTAGCTATAGATTTATTCTCAACACACACGATGCAACATAAGCTTAGCTATGGCTTTTATACACATTAGGAGCAAATGAGAACAAAGGCTCATGAAAAGACTCTATCTTCCTTCCTTTGTGTCATCATATTCATTTTAGTTGAGCCATCATATCCTAGGGTATACGTTGGCCAATGTAAGTTGCTATGTCTGACCAATGGTCTCCTTGCAAACTCAGCTCCTCCGTTGATGATTTTACCCCACTGGATTTTTCCATCTCAGTCTTGGACAGAGCACAACTACCTCATGGAATGAGTACGCAGGGGCAGCTCATCTCTCCCAGCCTCATACGTCAGTGCTCCTTGGTGACTCCTGATGACATAGACCATTCTGCTGCCTCATGACGTGGCGGTCTCAGCTCTCACCTTTTTTGTCTCACATACTTACCCACGCACCCTAAAAGAGGTGCCTTTCATGAGAAATCAGCTGTCATTCATTGCCCCACTCAAAGAACGCTGCCTCTGGTTTTGCTTGGTTCTTCCTGGAGACCCTGGTTCTCCTGTGCGGACATAGAAGAGATTTCATTCTGTTAAACTCTTCATTACACAGATCTTCAAAGCTAAATAACCCATTTCAGGGGCCAGAGAGATAGCTCAACAGAATAAAGCACCTGGTTAGGTGAGCTTAGGCAAGAGCAGGGACTATGGTTCAATCCCCGGCACCACATGCCTTGCCAGCCCCACCGTCAGGGGGCGCTGAACCAGCCAGAGTCCAAGTATAGTGGCGCATGTCTATAATCCCAGCGCTGAAGAGGCTGAAAGCAGGAGGATCACCATAAGTCCGAGCTGCATAGCGAGACTCTGTAATAACCAAATACATTAAATAAATATATAAATAAATAATAAACAACTCATTTCTCTGTCCTAATAAAATGGCCATTTACAGAGTACATTTCATGTCCCAGGCACTAAGGCCATTCATCTTAGATATATTATCACTTATTTGTCTTATGACTCCTTATAGTTACATAGAAAAAAGTCATTGGCCACTGTAAATTGCCATTTCTGACCAATAGTGAACTCCGTTCCTCTGTTGACCAATGGGCCCTTATTCTCTGCAGGATGCTGTTTAAACAATTCACTTTAGTTGTGAGCCTTACCAGAAGTCAATTCTGAAAAGTGGATTCGAGTACAGCTAGTTGATTTGTGGAGCAATTCTCAGGCAGCCCTAGTAGGCAGAGGTCAATAGGCTCTGTCTTACCGATGAGTTACACTGCAAGGAAAACCTGAGTGACATGGAAAACCGGGAAGGCCTTGTAGGATGTCGTTTTCAGAGTTAGACCATGTGGGGCTTAAGGGAGCTATTTGGATTTTTTTTTTTTCCTCCTCCTTGTGGTAATGGAGACTGAATCCGGGAAGTACTAAGCTACATTTTCAGGCCTGTTTCATTTGAAGACGGGTTGTTGTTGAATTTCCCAGGCTGGCTTCAAACTTGCGCTCCACCTGCCCCAACCTCCTGAATAGCCGGGATTCCCAGTGTGCCGCTGCTCCTGGAATCTTTACGTAACAGCTCCCATTAGTCATGGGTTAAGAAGGGTGAAGGAGAACTACTAGGCCCATAAAAGGATGTCCAGATGGTGCCAAGATTCTGCTGAAGCCACAGATGATTTATCTGGGCTGACAGGAATCTTCTCACTTCTGTATGAATCTCCCCTCCTTTATGCCTCGAGTGTCTTCTTAAGCTTTCACCTTGTCTGTGTTTAGGTCTCTTCCGATTCCTATGTCCTTTGCTGTGGTAGCTTTCTTGGCCGGGCACCACCACCGCTTGCCTGCTCAGTGTCTCAGCCACCCTCATTGTCTCTTTTGGGTCTCAATTTATTAGTAAGGTTTTCATTCTCAAAAGATGAATATGCGCAAACCTCTCTTTTCCTAAAAGCAGGAATGTCTCCCGACCCCACTCCTTCCTCCGTTACCCTCGTATCTCACAAGACCGCCTGCTCCTTTTCTAGCCCACGGCTAACATGTCTCTTTCACCATCCTCCCTTGAAATCCTTCCTCCTTTTCCAGTTGGCATTCTTTATGTTACTTGGCTTTCTGCATGCTAGCTACTTCTCTGTACTCCTAAACATCAGAAATGACTTTGACTTTCTTGAATTTCTTCTTGATCAGGGGCCAGGGTTTGCTCCAGTCCTGCCCCCAGGGTATGCTGAGCCGGTGACAGAGTCCAGGTGTGGTGGCACACACTTGTAATCCCAGTGCTAGAGAGGCTGAAAGCAGGAGGATGACTATGAGTCCAATCTGCGTAGTGAGATTCTGTATGAAATACGCAAAAGAAAAGAAAGAAAGAAAGAAAGAAATTCTCCTTGACCTCTTCATTTCTCTTTTCCCTGAGCTTCTTGAGATGTCTTTCATAGATTTGCATTCCTTCAGCTATACTTGGTGCTCATTTCCTACCGATTTTCTTTCCTTAAGCTTTTTCTTTCTCTCTACATGGCCTCTAGATATATTCTGCATTCACAAAGTCAATAAGTTTTATTCCACTGACTTGAAAATCCATATCCCCACTGCGGTCTCTGGTGTGCTCGACAACAACAATAGACAGTATCATTATCTTCCTCCAGCTTGCCCTCCTTCCACCACTTATGTTCGTTAGGATCACTGTTTTCCTCTTAATTATCTTTCAAGAGTAAATAAACTGCAAACTGGGTTTTGTAGTTGAGTCCTCCCCGGCGCCTGGAACAGACATGGGTCTCACCGTGGTCAAGCGTGATTTCTGCTTATCCAGTGCCTGTCAAGTGACCCACTGCGCCTCATTCAGTTTTACTCTTCACATTTGCTATAATGACCTTCCAATTTATCTTCCTGCTTCCATTTACAGAATGTACTTTAGTTCTTTTTTTCATCTTCTTAAGACAAATATGATCAGATCACCACCTTGCTTTTCAGAAGTCTCCCATAGTGCTCTGTGGCCCTCAGCGAGTCTTGGCTTTCTAAAAGGGGCCGTGTGTTCTTCTTTTTTATTATTATTTTATTATTTTATTTTTTTATGGCCAGCTCAGCCTGCCCTGAGGGCAGGGCTGGCGCAGCATGTGGTGCCAGGGATCGAACTGCGGTCCCTGCAGCCACCTAAGCTTTCCTAAGCAGGCGCTTTAGACCACTGAGCCATCCTGCTGGGCCCCCGTGTGTTCTTCTTGTATGGCTACTCATCCCCCTCTGTCTCTTATCTCTTCATAACTGCCCTGTCCTCTCGGTCACCCTAAGTCCTTTCCCACTGGGAGGCTATGATGTGTTACCCAATCTGCTATTTTTTGTTCCCAAGTAGGCACAAACTACTCTTAGTTTGAAAACCAAGTTGCTATTTGTTATTACAGCTCTTTACAGGCTGTGAGAGGTCTGCTGTTCATGGCCTTTGAGGTCACTCTGTGGCACCAACTTATCTCCATTAATGAAATTGAGTCTGCCTCAAAAAGGATAACGCTCTGTACAATTTTGCTTTTTCTAAATGTATTTGGTACAAGATCTCACTGTGCAGCTCAGACTCGCAGTGATACTCCTGTTTTCTGCCTCCCCAGGGCTGGGTTTACAGGTGCGTGCCACCATGGCCTGACTTGGTCACTGGCTCGGCAAGTGCATGTGGTGCTGGCGATCAGACCCCAGTCCCTGCACTTGCCTAAGCACGTTCTTAGTTCACTGAGCTACCTCACTGGCCCTACAATTTTATATTTTAAGCACCAAGCACTGTACTTGGCATAAAGCTGGTATTCAGGGCTTTTGAGGCCTATTGCAAAGCTTATAAAATTTTAGCCTTCATACCAAAACTTAAATCAATTGTTAAGTAAAAATATTACATACCATCACTTTCTACATAGTACTTTTTTCTCTTGTGGAACTCCTGTTTGGCTAGACTTTGTCATTCTACTCTTAAATGTCTCATATATATATATATATATATATATATATATATATATATGTAATATTTTTGATGTAAAGTAAGATAAAATTAGAAAGATGAACTTTTCATTTCTTACAGCGAACTTACAAGATGGATGATCACAGAGACGTATCTTCAGAGACTACTAAATGTCATCAATTTAATGTAAGTGTGAGATGTCCGCTAGCTTCCATCAACATGACTTAACATTTCAAATAGCTATTTTCTTAAGTAATTTTTAAAAAATATAGACTTCATTTATGTGTCAGGGAAGTGCACCATTTCATTTGATTAGTGTAAATCAAATTGCTGCAAACTGCCCTGCAAACCAACACCACACTGCTTCAGAAGTGCATTAAGTAGTAAATCAACTTTATTGGAAATGCTGGGTCTCATCTTTTCAGAGCGAATGTTGTGTACTCTTTCCAGAGATACAATAATTCTTTTCCACTCCTGGAATCTCTTTAGTAAATTGCTCCTATTTAGTAAATTATCACAGCACTAAGTAGTCCAAAGTAATGAAAATATTTTTTTTTTTTTTTTGTCTTTTTGAGACAGGGTCTCGCTATGCAGTTGAGGCTGGTCCTGAGCTCACTTTTGTAGCCCAGGCTGGTCTCGAACTCACACCAATCCTCCTGCCTCAGCCTCCCGAGTGCTGGGATTACAGGCGTGAGCCACCACGCCCGGCAATAATGAAAATATTAACAAGTACGCAGAAGTCATGTCCCTGTGGTGTGTGCTTTACTGTGAGTGTACTTAGCTGTCTGGCCCTGTCCTTCTGGAGGTTTCCCACATACCTTTCATCAAGTTTTGATGAAGCTTTGACCAGGATCCAATGCCTAAGCATTAGGCTGTAGTCGTTGGAACAAAAGATTTAATAGTTAAGAATACAGTGAAGTGATTAATAAACCAATGCAACATTGCATTGGAGGGAGGAAAGCTGGTATTTGTGGTAAGCATTGCACTGATACGCATGCATCGTTAAACTAACTCATGTTGTATGGCTTTTCTCATTTTGTTAGAAAATTTATCAGCAGCCTATAAGTAAAACTGGCTCATTTTCACATTAAATGTGTTGCATCCATGTGCTGTGAAGTGCGATTTTAAGTAGTGCTCAGAAAAAAATTAAAATTTTTTTTAAAAGTCTGTCATGTGGAAGGAGGCATATTTTGGATATGAAAATGTTCCTTGGGCAGCATAGAATATGTGGCAGGGAGCACGTCTTATAGAGGTAAATGATACAACCTTTTGCTTTCAGCACCAGATGATTGTTTCTATGTTATTGAAGATGCGTGTGCACTCTGCTTTGCCATGACAGCAGGTGTTTTCTAATCTCTGGTTGTCCACATCTTAAGCAAATATATATTAGCTGCCACATAGAATGACATTTTAATTAATTAATTAATTAATTAGTTAAATTTTTTTTTAAGGGAAGAGTCTACAGGGCCTTCAGGGTCTCACTACTAGATGAGACTCATAGCCTCCCAAGAGTTGGGATTACAGGCACACGCCACCACGCCCAGTCTCAATTACCCTCTCAGCACACCCCAGGGGTGGGGCCAACATGGCAGGCCCGGAGACTGAACCCCTGGCCGCTGCACCTGCTTGCCGGTGTTTTAATCTGCTGAGCTATTTGGCCAGCCCAGCGTGACATTTTAGCCCACAATGGTTTTAGAAATCATCAACTGCAAGTGTGGACTGAATGGTCCTTTGGAAACACTTTGAAAAATATTTCCACAACTACTTGGTCTGCTTCTGTTACATCTGCTCATGTGCTCCTGGGGCAGAGCCAACAGTTTAGACGTCACGTTGTTGCGCACAGCGGGAGTAGGGGCGCATTGTGGGGGAGCAGGACAAACTGCAGAACCGCAGCCCTGATCACCTCCGAGGAGCTAACCCGTCTTTTCAGAGGCAAATTTCTTGACAGCCTGTCACAAGGAGAGCTATAGATGTTCAGCGAGTAAAG
The DNA here is from genome assembly GCA_004027025.1 of Myocastor coypus. Taxonomy (NCBI): domain Eukaryota; kingdom Metazoa; phylum Chordata; class Mammalia; order Rodentia; family Myocastoridae; genus Myocastor; species Myocastor coypus. The sequence continues at coordinate 26,395 of PVJA010002951.1, read as the reverse complement.
AACAATGCTGACGTTGTCTATGTTAAAAAGCCACAAACTTTAATCACCTGTTTCTGACAAAAAACAAACATCTTTTTAGGGACAATGAGATCTTGGGGAAAAAAATAGTATTACACCAGATAAGCACAATGAAAACTGAAAAAAAAATTATCTAGTTAAAGTATTACTTGTAGTAAATTTAGAAGGCATTTTAAAATCATGATTTATAAGCTTATTTTATTTCTGAAGATGAAATAGGTATTGTATTACCTTTACAATCCATATCTTGCTCCATTTTTCTGCAAAAATTATAAGAAATACTTTATACCTTTTTGAGGGCAATAATCATTATTTTTATTTGTGAATTAAGGGAGGATTAAAATATTTTCCCCTTTGATGTCCATTGAGATGTATGTATGTGTGAATGGTTAAAGATGGCTGATCTTTTCACAGCTCCTTTGCATTAACGTGTTACTTCTAATGTTCAACGAAAAGACACCAACCAGAAAATATCTGCCTTTTTAATGCAACTCAACAAAGTATGGAAGGAAGACAGATAACATTTTTTTTTCTAGGTGGTTTGTGTCACTCATCCTCAGAATAAGGTGATCACAGCTACACGCAACAAAATCGGTAGAGTCGAGCTTCTTAGCTGTGTAACACAGCCAGACACGCCAGGGAAAAGGCCATTTGATAGTGTCTTATTTGTCTGGCAGCTGAAAATGGAAAGGTTCATTTAAAAAATCAAATACAGAGCTTTGATATTTTACATGAATCACCAGCTTCTGGGAGCTGTCCTGGTCCTGGCTGGCCACTTGCTGAATTCTCCATGAAATGAGACACAACTGTTTCATTTCTCAGCTATATTTTTGTGCCCTGGAGTTTTCTGAAATGTGTCATGGTACAGATAAATACAGCCATGAATTAAAGAGACTTCTCTATTAAGCAAGACTTTCCTGTCCGGAGACTAGAAGGAGGGGTGGCTCAACTGGTGACTATAATGTTTTGTGAGAGAAGGAGTACACTCTGAAAAATGATGTTATGTCGAGAATTTTCTTTTTCAACAAAAAAGTTTTAAAAATAGAAGATGATGCGACGAAAAGTTCTGTAATTTCTTCCAGTTGCATTGCCCACTGGTAATGGAACAAGATCTTTTGATTCCCGACTCCTACTTTTCTTACTCCTTCTGTAGTGGTTGTGTAGACTGTGGTAAAACTGACTTCAGTACAATGACCTGAGCATCTTGAGTGGTCAAGTGGTCTCGGCATTTCAGCCACTTCTCTCTCTCTCTCTCTCTCTCTCTCTCTCTCTCTCTCTCTCTCTCTCTCCATCTCTCTTTCTCTCACTTTCTTTCTTTTTGATCTCCTAAATTCTTTTCTCCTCAACTTAGTCGAAATACACTACAGGATATTTGAGAGCCTCAGAACATAAACTATCTCTATTATGAAGCCATTATTCTGATTTGCGCATTTGCACTTGCATAAAATTAAATTGTCTACATTATACATGTTCACAGACACTTACACTATTCAAGACACTATCCAGTATTGGCAGATGGATTTAAACTAAGGCACTAAGAACAATTCTACAAGTCACTAACCAAATGGTACTACCCCCAACAAAACAGCAGTGGAGCAATGCCTTCCTAAGCCTCTAATGTACATCAAGTGAGACTCCCACTGGTGGCCGTACAGACTGCCTTGCTCGTTGGCTGTCCAATCAAGCTCATACTTGAATGCCATAGGTGACTTCATTAGTGAATAGGGTTTGGGGAGAAAAGAAATATGAAAGGTACACATCCCATAGTCCTGATAGTTGTCATTTTGAGAAACTAACGTAAATATCTTTATAGGCACATTTGATAAGTCCTTGCTATGCACACACACACACACACACATACACACACGCACACACACACACACACACACACAGTCCTAGGGCTTGGAGAATAACAGGATTCTAGAAGACATACTCCTTTTTCTTCTCCAAGGCACACTCAGCCTGCCTAGTCAGGAGCTTGTACCACTTGGTTGGCATGGAGTGCACATGACAGAAACTTCCACACAACAATAGTTTGGGGCACTCTTCTGACTGATTTATATTCTCACTCAGTTGAGAGCAAACACACCCTGAGGACTCTGAATGACTGGCTGAATAGCATTATCTTGCTTTGTATTTCCCTCCGCTAAAATCAGAGAGAAACAAAAGCCTGAAACCCCCTGTAATTCCATTCACATGTGTCTCCCATAGCTCAGGTATGCTGACTTATTCCTAGCACTGCCCAGGGACTAGAGGAGACAATTAGTTGTTTATTGTTAAACCGTAATACCATAGCAGAGAATGCTTCCTTCACTCTTTGTGCTTTGAAATACCATGTGATATGCCTAGAAGCACTTTATATGATGATTTAAAACACAAAGGCCATCTATTCTTCCCATAAACAACACCCCACAGACACACACAAAGAAAAAAATACCAATCGAGAAGAATGTCTTGTGCCAACATCTTAGTCGTCTAATCTCAGAGGACCTAATGATTACTGCTAAATATGTACAAGCTGTATGACATTGGTAAGTAGTCAGCAAGACAAGAATAATTTACTTTCATGTAAAACTAATGACCAGAATGACTTTCTGTATGTATTTATGAAGGAACCTAAAAACAAAAAAAGAATAAGGAAGGATAGAAGAGAGGAATAGGATAGAAAGGTGGAAAAAGGAAAGAAGGAACCTTTCGCGGACAGTATGGCTAATATGGTCTGGATTTTTTCAATGTAGGAATTCTCAGCATTCTAGAAGAATCCAAAATTGTTCCAAACCTTCTACATTGGTAATATTAAAGTGTATAATTAGATGTAGTATAGTTCTGTTACATCTAGTGCTTTATTTAAAAGATTTAAAGAAAACATATTTTAAATGACTGTCTGCTACACCTGGATTGGATGGAGAGTGTAGAAGGAATCTGGTACTTAATGACAGAGACTGCAAAGAACCTGTCAGTTCTTTTAGACACAGAGCACACAGGCATGGATCCAACTTTATGACAAAATGAATACAATAGTAGCTAGGCAATAATCATATCTATGAAAAAACTTGGTACCTTTTTCACAAGATGGAGATGAGATAATGTTGATTTCTTAGCAGTACTGTGGCGACTGACAAGCATTCTTTTGCCTTGTCTCTAGACAGGTAGCCAATATCTTGATCTATACATCATTCTAGAACCATCTCTGAGGTAGGTGACATAATCCAGTAACCAGTGACAGAAAAAGGGGGAATGAGATGGATAAATTTAAGATCTTTAACAACCACTTGCCTTTATTACGTGTCAGAAAAATAGGCTTTAAGAAATAAATCAGAGCTGGCCAAATAACTCAATGGATTAAAGCGCCTGCAAGCAGGTGCAGGGGCCAAGGGTTGGATCCCCAAGCACGCCTTGTTGACCCCACCCCCCAGGATGCGGTGAGACGGCATTGGAGACTGGGCACGGTAGCGCTCCTGTAATCCCAGCTTTTGGCAGGCTGTAAAAAGGCGTGTCATTATGAGTCTGATCTAGTAGTGACATTCTGCACAGCCTAGATCCTTCCTTAAAAATAAATAAATAAATAAATAAATAAATAAATAAATAAATAAAAATACCTCAAATAGTCATAAAACACAGAGGAGGTTTTTACAAAAATATGAAACATTACATTTAGAGGGATTAAAATTATTGTTGGTGATAAAATTAAACTTACATGCAGTCTAATTATTTGATCAATTATAACTCTTTCCTTTTCATGAAAATTGACAGTGGCTTACAAGTAAAAAACATCAAGATTCAGTTTGCATTAATAATGAGACTGAATGTTCTTCTCAGTATTACTTAGAAAAACAAAACCTGGATGTCAGAATGCAGCATGCGTGCTATGGCAGATGCCCAGATGTCCCCCTAAGGCCTTAGGAGGAAGGCTAAGGCTTTAGGGGAACAAGGCCACTGAGGGAGGAAGCCCACTGATGAATTCATAGGCAAACGTGGTTCAGGAGGTGAAGCTTGACTGGAGGAGGCTGATCTCTGGGGGCGTGGCCTGGAAAGTTCCTTCCTCTCTTGATCTATGCTTGCTACCTTACCAAGCTGTGAGCTAGCCTCTTCAACCTGCTCCTCAGTCCTGTTACCCTGCTTTGGCACCAGCTCACTGTGGCTACAGTTTCTCTAAGCTATGAACTAGACAAATATTTCTGCCATTAATCTGTGAATATCCCATATTATGTCCCAGTAAGGAGGAAGTAGCTTTGTGCATTTAGTCCTGAGTGTGTTCTTCTGTGTATGCATGCGTGCGCGCGTGCGTGCGTCCGTGCATGTGTGTAGTTTTGTATAATGGGGGGGTGCTAAAAACTATCATTATTTGTTTCAGTTTTATACCTAAGCAGTCAAGTTCCAATGCTGTTTTTGATCATGTCTGTTATTTTAGTTTGAAACAATTTGTTCAAGACATTGAAATTGTGTAATTAATTTATACATGAACAAAGTGGGAAATCTAGCCAAAGTACAAGTACCCTTACAAAGCAGTGGTCCCATCAAATATTACATTGCCTTCTTAGGCACTTCCTATGTAGTTGTAGCATTGATCTTGCCACCTTAACCCCAAGTCTTTCCCTTAACACCATTATCCATGATTCACGCTACCTTTCGGTTATCAAAAATACGTGGGAGGCTCTCAAGATAATTGTTAGCCCCACATTTTGAAATGCTAAGCCCGAGAAAGATTGTGGTTAGAGAATAAATCTTCCTATGTACGTTTTCCTTTAAGTAGGAGAGCTTCAGAAAGAGCCTTTATGAATGGCAAAATATAAGAGCAGAGATTGAGACAAATAAGCTACGCAACAGCTGGCAAGGTGGACTTCAGCCCATGAGTGAAAGTTAATGTTCTGCAGAGCCAGAGGCACAGAAGCACTAGAGAGCGGACCACATCTCCCATGATGCAAAGAAACTATAGGTAGGACTTCCTGAATATTTAATGATAGATGAATTCAAAGATAACCTTAAGCTTTCATCATAGTTGGACAAAACAATAACAGAAAACAGAAAGTATTAACAAAACGATGGGGGAAATAATCAGTTCTGGGTGGTAATCTATTAAATGCATTTCCAGACACTGAATTTGAGGTGCAAATGAAGAGCCACATTAAAAAATAACGTGTCTTGTGCATTTGCATGAAAGTTTATACTGTATTTTGAAGATATTTTCTCATTTTATTAGCCTGTAGACACTACCAGTATATATATATATATATATATATATATATATATATATATATATATATATACAAACAATAAACTGTGGTTTATTATATGTAATAATATATTATATAATATATTAAATGATATGTTAATATATTAAATGAATTATTGAAAGGTACACGGCTTACCTATCATGGAGCTAGGATTCTAACCCAAATGTGCTGGTTTTTACATCTAGAATAAATGTGTCAACACTTGTCAGGAGATGGGATTAAAACTTGTACCCAAGATTTTAGAGTTTACTAGGTAAGAGGAAATAATGAAAACCAAACCACATGGTCCAGAAAGAATACCAGGAGAGCAGATAGCTACAGGACTTACTGTACTTCATTTGTCTTATGTTGAACTCTTACATGTTCCTTTCCAGTGTAGGGGGAAAAACAACAACAACAACAACAACAACAAAATAAACTTTTAAAATGATGCGAAACCTTCTCCTCATTTGATTCCCGCACCATTCTCCCTTTGTGGCTGCCCTTTCTCATAATGTCTGTCTAGCATTTTCCTTTCTTTCTGGAAGTCTTGGGGATGAGGTGGCTGGTTGGTTATCACGATGGACTGCTGGAAGTCACGCCCAAATCCATTATCTATCCTGCCATCTTTGCGTTCCCTGCTGCGTAGTACTCCTGACTTTGTTCTTTTGCTACATCTCAGGCTGAACCAAGAGTCTATAAATTGCAATCTGTTCTGACTGCAGTGAGTCCCACGAGCCACTTCAGCTTTGCTTTTAAGAACAAAACTATGAACTCAACCGAACAATTTTAAAGTAAAGGTAACCTTGAATCTAGGGAAGGAAGGAATAAGTCAAATAATGCAGTTTCTTGCCTAATGGAGTGCAACCTCTCAGTATCATCTCCTGTTTTCAACCCTCTCTACTTGGGAATTTCCAGGGAATAGTGTTTCAAGGTAGCTAGAAAGCTTGTTTATTTTAAGTACATTATTTCATGAATCCAGGAAAAAGAATACTGCTTTCAGGAGTATATTAAGACTCTCAGACAAATCAATGAATTAGTCTACTTTTAAAGGACACATTTTATAGAATAGATAGAAATTGTGTGGGTTCATATCATGCATCTGTATACGCAGTAGAAGATGGCATAGATAAAATAATGTAATTTGGGCTGGCAGGAATACTTGTTGATCTAAGCACCTATCTAGCAAGTGCAAGGATCCAAGTTCAATCACTTGTACTACATGCAATGCCAGGCCCAAGAACCCCAGGCATGCTGAGCCAGCTCCAAAACCGGGTGTTGTGGCGCATACCTGCAGTTCCCACACTGGGGAGGCTGAGATAGTAGGATCACTACCACTCTGAACTGTGTCGTGAGACCCTATGTCCAATAAAAACAAGCAAACAAATGCAGATGAACTAATGAAGAAATAAAAATTTGTAACATGACACTGTTTACTTTAGAAGGTTCTATGGAAGTTTACAGAGAATGGGTAGCACCAAAGGATGGACTAGCCCTGGACAGTTAAAATGAGATGTGGTATCCACCAGAGAAAACTGAAAGAAAGCCAAGATGCAGGTAGACCCTGGAACATTTACTGTCATGTGAGAAGACAATGAGGATGCAGACGTGATAGAGAAAAGTGACAGCGACAAATCCTAATCTGAAGTCCATATTTGGCACTTCTGCCTTGATTAATTTAACTAATGGTTTTCTGCTCCTTTGATTGGTCTATTTTCTCTACGCTCTATTCTTTTTATCTGGGGTGAAAACTTAAAAAGACAAAATTAGCCAATGGTATGATTTTCCTTAAATTAGCATTTTTTCAGTTAATTAAAACAATGTATTTATAGACACCATTCCCATGAGGGTCTATGGTTTTTCCCTGTTTCCTGTTGCTATATTGGAGCATTAAACTGAGTCATTTATAAAGTAAGTTTGTTTATCACCTCATTTTGGAGGCTGGAAGTCCAAGATTTGTTGACTACAGCCAGCAAGGGCCTGTGCTCACGAAAAGCATGGTAGAAGTCACTAGAAATGAGAGCTGCTAGTTCCTCTCTATCTGAGTTAGCTGACAGTCTTCTGACTGTAAGGTTATTACAGCCAGCGTGATAATTGGAATGAAAGAAAGAAAGTCCAGATGTGGCCACTACGAAGGAAGAACACTGGTCATCAGGCCTGATATTCCCAGCCCCACACATTATGCTTCAGTTCCGGACAGACCACAGAGAATTTTCCCTCTGTTCTATGGCTGCTATTCTCAGAGGGAATTAGACCATATGGGCTCTCATCCTAGGCACATGAGAGTGGGAAGGAAAACGAGCACTAATGCTGCACCCTGGAGGGTGCTGTGAGCCCCAAAGCAATCAGGACAAGTCTCTTTTCCATGTATGCCTGAAAATCTTGGATGTATTCCTTGGAAATTGAGCTGAAAGGAGGGGTCACTGTAGACACAGGGGCTTGTGCCATGATTTTTGGGTTTGGGGACACTGCAGAAAGCACTGTCTTCACACATGGTCCTTTCATGTTCGTGGTTGCTGGAAACCTGCACAGACAAAGTAAAAGGCCAACCTTCAGTTTGAGCTAGGAGCCTTTCAGATTTTCATTTCACTGACTTTGGAATAGACTGATGAGTTGGAGACAAGCTGAGTTGTAATGCCATCCCATAATTGGTATTTGGGGATTTGTTGATTATATACATGTATCTTTTTTTTTTTCTTTTGATCTTTACCAATGACAATGGCTTCTAAGAGATAATAGTCACACTCCCTTCTCCCTACGGGATGTAACTCAGGGCCACAGTGAATGTCTGAAGCAAAAGATAGTAGTGAATCCAGTACATATTGTTTTTCCCACACCTATGACAAATGTTAACATATTAATTAAGTGCAAGAAATCAACAACAATAAGAGAAAAAGTATAACAATATACCATAATAAAAGTTAGATGAATATGATCTCTCTCTTAAAAGGGATGTGCTAGTAGCAGGCACCCCAAAAAGGGCTAGTTGCAGGCCCTTCGTGTGGCAGTACATAACATAACAAGGAAAGCTACCGAGTGGACCAAGGAGTGAATCATATAGGCAGCACGAATGTGTTTGAAAAATCATAGATAGACGGAGTGAACTTTAATTATGCTATGTAAACTTACGTTGTGTATGTCGTTTTACTTCTGGAATTTTGCATTTACTATATTTGGCAGTTGAACACGGACAACTGCAATGGCAGAAAGCAAAATCAAGGAGAAAAGAGGATCTACTCTATTTTTTCTTTCTACTGGTGTTAGATGAGGAAAAAAGAGAAGAAACAAACCTGTGTAGTGGCAATTTTCAGTCATTCTTCTGTGGTAATAGTAGAGAGCCTCTAATTGACTTTCATTCTTATCCATGAAAGAGTACAAAGAAAAAGACAGAAGATCTCGAAGAACACTGTTTAGGTTGGATCAGAATAGTAGCTGAGGTAACAGGTGGTTATTATAAAACAGGTAATAAATAACAACTGCACCCCGGATGAATAAACACATAAGCACAAAGTATGAGAAGATGGCTAAGGACGAGTGAGGAAATTTACCTCTCTTCGCTGGTGACAAACTAAGACTATGTTAGGTGTGTTGTGGTGGAAACTTACAGTGACATCTCTTTGAGACGTTGCTATTCTGAGCAGCACCATTAAAAAGTTAACTAAAAATAAAGGATTTGAAATGCAAATAAGATAACTTGTTAATTTACAGCATTTTAAAGGTTGAAACCACTTATGAGATAGAATTCTACCATTGCAATCTCACGGTTAGATTGTCAGGAATAAAGTCAGGAGAATGCAGCAAGTCTTGCAACATCTTACAGGACAATGTTAATGGGGCCAAATATCCTAAGTTGCCTGACTCCCTTCAGTTAATCTTAACTGTCCAATGTCGGGGAAGTACTTCAGTTCTTGTAAAACAAGACAGATAGTCATACTACCATCCTACTTATGTAAGTACCAGGGGATGCACTTTTGTTTGACTTTGTTACTTACTCTCATTTAAGGTCACAGTCTTGGCGAAGTTGCAGGCTGATTTGTAGAACTTGTTTGGAAGAGATGCATAGGAGTTGCTGGGTATACAAATAATTCATCAGGTTATTGCCTTTAAAGTATTATCTAGTTTTTATATTTACCTAAAAAGTCTTATTTTAACATTTTTAATAAGGTTCATATTAACAGTTAAAAGTATTTAAAATGTATATATTGACGTCACTAAAGATAACTAGACTCTCATAATGTCAGTGCAATTCTTTTAGGTAATCATACTTTAGCAAAAGACACATATATTTCTTCAAGTTTTAGCTTACTTATTTCCAAGTATGAGGATAACATGGGATTTCTGTGTGGATCAAATGAGATAATTCTAGGAAATACTCTCTTGTCATTGGTACAAAGTTCCTGGGAGTTGAATTTGAAGTATCTTAAACAATTTCTCAATGGTTTAATTTGGGTTATAGTTTCAGTGGGTTCAGTTCATGGCTGTCTGGCTCCAAAGCAGAAGCAGCATGAGGGAAAGGCCCAGTGGAGGGAAGCTGCTCACTTGCAAGGCAGCAAGAAATCAGAGAGAAGTGAGAACTATAGTGGTCCATATGTTGTGTCAGCTTGGCTGGATCGTCTTCATGGTTTTACATCCTGGACATTGGGGGCCCTGTCCAGCAGGTGGGAAGGGCACATCATAGGGCATGCAGGGACCTGCCCTAGGGTGGGAAGGTCCATTCCAGAGCTACTCATTACAAAAAGAGTATATCAAGGGGTTGAGGATGGATGCGGCATGCCATTTCTTCTGAGGAGCTTCAGTTTTTGTAGTCAACTTGGACATCTCCTGGATTCCAGTGCAGAGTCTTCGGCCTCTGGCTTGGATCCTTCAGCTTTCTGTCACAGACTTTTCAGCTTCTGTTGCAGATTCTTCAGCCTTCCATCACAGACCCACCAGCTGACTGATAGAGACTTGCATGGAACATTGCAGTGAGCTTCAGACCTTGAGACTAAATCCTTCAGTCACAGGTGTGCAGATGCCCTCTGCATGCTTCCTTATCCAACTCTGTGGCTGACCATTGCAAGCCAAACTTGGAATTTCTTATACATTTATATATCTGGTATTATATCTGTTCTTCTAATGAAACCCTGACTGATATAAGAACACCCCTTTCCAAGTTATACTGGTGATAGCCCAACCCTGGCCACTTCCAAATGTGCAGATTTGAGGGGACATTTTAGATCTCAGCCATAATTGCCAACATCATCATATAATCACCATTATCACCATCATCACCGTCATCATCACCGTCATCATCACCGTCATCATCACCGTCATCACCGTCACCAGCATCATCACCATCATCATCGTCATCATCATCACCACCATCACCATCTCCATCATCATCATCATCATCATCATCATCATCATCATCATCATCATCATCATCATCATCAATCAAATACCTTGTATCTTCTAGATTATGTTTGGTTATAATAGGTGTCAATTAACTTCCAAATTTCTTCCTCTGGAATGTTCAGACCTGAGAGTACTGAAAGGAGGTATCTCTGCCAACCTTTTTCAAATGTATTGTCATTGCAAGAATATACATGAATTGATCTCATCCATTATGATTCAATACATGGTTTTCTGTCGTTCTTAAATCTTTATTTCAGCATTATTCAGAATATATGCTCATTTGATATTTGTGAGAATTAATTATTCCTAAATGGGTCGCCTTATATTTGTTTTTAATGAATCTCATTACATTTAACTTTGACTATTTTTCAATTTTTGTAGCAGCAGTCTACATTCCTTAAATTTTGGCCTTGGGAGTATTTTTGTTATCTTTCATGAAAAACAATATCTATTTTTTCTTTCATTATTTCAATATCTTCCCTTTTTTGCATTAGCTCTTCATATCCTTTTGTTTTTCATTTTGGAAATTTGTTATAAAATATGAAATTCCTCAAGAAAAGGCATCAGAATGAGAAGGAATGCTGACAATATAACATAGAAGGGAAGAGATTATTTTTGTGTCTGGACAAATTTAGGTCCAAAGCCGGGCATGGTGGCACATGCCTGTAATCCCAGCACTTGGGAGGCTGAGGCAGGAGGATCAATGCGAGTTCGAGACCAGCCTGGGCTACAAAAGTGAGCTCAAGGCCAGCCTCAACTGCATAGTGAGACCCTGTCTCAAAAAAAAAAAAAAAAAAAAAAAAATTTAGGTCCAAATGCAAAGACAGCCACTTGTTACCTGTGTGAGTTCATGTTGCCTTACATTGCTAAACCTTCAAGGTACCTAAATGTATTGTGGAAAGAACTGTACTTATTTATTTGCAATTCTTTATTAAGTCAAAGCAACAACGAAATAGCAAGAAAACTGGCTTGTGGTTAACATTTAATAAATTTTAGACATAGTCTTACGGAATGAGTAATCGATATGAAATATGACAATAGTAAGCACAAGTCTGCCAATGACAACTCACAGGGAAGTGATCAGATACTGCTAGGTAAGTAAGGCCTGTCTTCGTCTTCCAGCTTCTCCAATTAGACAACTGTTTTGATGAAGAACAGGTGATTGCTTCTAACAATGAGCATCCCCTGCTCACTCAAAGAAGAGCACAGTGGGAAAAAAGTAGACTGGGACCCATGACTGTATCTCATATCTGATGAATATTGAAGAATGGGAAGTGACTGGAAAGCCAGGCAGGCCTTGATGATGTCCTAAGATGCAGAGGCTTTGCACCCATAAAATATGAAGCAAAGGTGGGACCTTAAAACATGAGAGACACCGACTGGAATTGGCATGCACTGTGGGGTGCTGGTAAGTTCTATTTTTATAGATTATTATTCAAGTTACATAGCACATCAGCAGATTAATCCAATGAAGAAAGGAGCGAGTTTATAAAACTATGGCCCCCAAAATAAATAAAATAGAATTTGCTCGGTATAGACAAATATTTTCCTTAAATACCTTAGTCTATTGCCTTAGTTCTAATATGACACTAGACACACTTGCTGAATTTAGCTTTTGCTTGGCTGAAGGCACTCAACTATTTCTTGCCTACGTTTAACATGAATGCATGAGGTAAGGACACAGCATAGGAAGCTTTTGCTGTCTTTGAAAAAGGAAGCTGGCACAGCAAAGACCATCTGTGCCCTCAAAACCTAAAATATTTACTGTCTAGCCCTTTGGAGAAAATATTTAGATCTGTGAACACAAGTCCAGTTATAAGAGCTTTTAGAATAAATGTCAGCAAACATCTGAAAATGCTGAGTAAAAATTTTAGGTCTGGGGGTCCAAATGGTGTCTTCTGCAACTGCTTGTCTCACCCTAGTAGGTTGCAATCAGCCACAGATGGCAGGTCCCCGGGTATAGCTGTGTCCTGGTAAAGTTTTTTTTTTTTTTTTTCCTTTTTATCTTTTTGAGGTGGGGTCTCGCTATTCAGTTCAAGCTGGCCTTGAGCTCACTTTTGTAGACCAGGCTGGTCTCGAACTTACACCGATCCTCCTGTCTCAGCCTCCCGAATGTTGGGATTACAGGCATGTGCCACCATGCCCTGCCCAGTAAAATTTTATTAGCAGACTGGTATGTCCTTAGCTGTGGGACACAGTGTGCTGACCTATGGTAAGTGATTGCTGCAAGGTCTCAACCTGATCTATTTCCTTGATTTCCAATCATGCTTGCCTTGACCTCTTGGTCTCTGAACTTGGTTTATTATGACGTTTTTAATTCTTCTGTTGCCCTTGTTAAGCACCACGCTTCAGCTCTTAAGGGGATTTTCAATTTTCTGGATTTTCAGGCTTCTTGGTAGGGACCTCTTCCTCATCTGTGTCTGCATCCTGTAGTAAACCATCTTGTTTTTCTTTACATATCTGCTCGAGATCTGAGTCCCTCTCTCTGTTTTTTTGAGGCAGGGTCTTGCTCTGTGGTTCAGGCTGGCTTGAACCTACTATGTAGCCCAGGCTGGCTGCAAACTCATGGAGGTCCTCCTGCCTCACCCTCCCAAGGGCTTGGGATTACAGGTGTTCACCACCACATCTGGCTCAGTCCTTGCTTTTGACTTTGACAAAGTCATTGAAAATGATTACAGTCTCAAAGAAATCCTTATTTCCATCAAGAAATAAGATTAACTTCCAAACAACTGAAGGTTTAGGATTTCAATCTGCTTTAGCTCCTCCTTTACTTTCTACTCAGAAGAAGATGGGCAAACTTTCTCTCTGAGCCATTTTCTTGCAACCTTAGTATCTATACTTCAGGCTTCTTGAGCATCACACATATAAAGGTGTGCAAAATATCCAGCATATTGTAGGTATCAAACAGTATTTGTTTGATGATGGTGATGCAAAATCCTGATTGTCCAAACTGTTTGCTAGAATGATTCTGCTTTTAGGCTTCTCCCATTTTATCTATTATGTGCACAAAGGCTAAATTGCTCTTTTTTTGGATACCTTTCAAAAAAAAACCTATCTCTTTGATTCCAATATCTAAAATCATTTACAGTTGTTCAGACGGGACCTAATATCCTGAAAGGACTGGGAATAAGTTTGCTCCACCAGATTAATCCAGGCTAGAAACTCTTTGAGAAACAGGGATGAAGGTTAGCATGAACCATGCTCAGAAATTGAGCCCATTCAGGGCCAGCCAGTCAGCTCAGTGAACAAAAGGGCCTGCTTAGGCAGAGCACAATGGGCAGCCAGGGGTCCATCCTCAGTGTGCTGTGCTTTCCCCAACCTTGGAGTATGTAGCGATGGCGACTGAGACTGGGCATGGTGGTGTGCACCTGTAATCCCAGCATTTTGAAAGACTGAAAACAGGAGGATAAGTATGAGTCCAGTCTACATAGTGAGACCCTGTAGACCCTGTCCTAAATACAGAAAAAAGGAAAGAAAAGGAAGAAATTGCACCCATTCATCTATTTTCTACACAGCACTCTCATCTGCACATGATCCAGGTAACATAAAGGTTCCCAATAGGTCATTCCATCAGCATCTATGCACTGTAACTTTGCTTCCTTTTTTATACAGAATACACTGAAAATTTGTGTGGTTACTGAGCACTTGTTATTTATCATCCTCTGGATGGGAAATGTTTGGAAGGCAGACAGAAAGACTTGACTCTGTCTCCAAAATATCTTGGAGGCACGCGAGACAGTGTTAACAGGGTCTTCTGGAAGCAGATGCTGTGGCAGTTAGGAGAGCAAAAGGTTTATGGAAGCAAATACCATGAAAGGTAAAATGAGGAGGAGGGAGAAAGGCTGGGTAGGGAAAGCCTTCAGGTCCCCATGCAAAGCTGACAAAATCCTTGTTAACCCAGTGGGGAACCTTAGAGTGAATGACCACTTGCAAGAGGAGCTGCGCACTGGGCAGAAATGGGCAGGCCTGCTACCCAGCAGAACCAGATTGCTAGGCTTTGCCTGGGAAACAGCGCGGCTAGAAAGCCCAGGCAGATCCTTAGGAGAAAGCAGCTTTAGCTGTCAACTCACAGCACTGCATATAGCTGAGGAAGTGCTGTGTTGAGGGGACAACTGCGTAACACTTCTATAGCTGCCAACAGGAGAAAAGGGCAAATTCCTATGACATATAAGACGATATACAAGTTAAACGACTGGAATTATTATATGCATGCTGAGAAAGGTATCATTGAGCCCAAGCCAACTGGAATCTCATCAGACTTTAAGAGTGAAAATCAAATATCTCAAGAGACGCTTTTCAGTGATTAACATTTTTGGAGACGCTATTTATGTGTTTGCTTTGACTTATGTTTAAATTATTGTTTTTACTTAAAACTTTTTATTCCGTAATTGCAGTTTTATGAATGAATGTCTGGAGTGCTTGATTTATACATTGCTCTCTATTAAAAATACATCATTAGGTTATAAATTCATTAAAAATTTTCTCAAATGGGAATCTTATGGGTTACTATAATGCAGACTACTAACCCATATGTTTTAAAAACCATTTTCATGCTCAGACTAATTAGGGCATAAAAAAGATAGACATAGATCTTTAGAATTTCTCAAGGTCTTTAATGTGCTAATACATTAGAATCTCAAATAGTGGAGGGAACATGGTAGATAGAGTTTCTAGAACTTTCAGTGCTTCGCAGAACACAGAACCCAAACTGTGGGGATTAGTCAAGTGAATGAACTCTAAGTTATATCCACATGGATTAATGCAGTCAGTTTTTCCTGTACCACAAAATAAGAGAAAAAAAAAGAGAATCATTTCCACTTCTGTTTTTAGCTTCCCACACACATGACATTAGGTAGACAAAGCCCCATTTCCCATTTTGTTGTTAAAGGAAATGTTCTTTCCAAAATAAATCTCATATTTTGAAACCATCAGTTAATAACACTAACTAGAGGCTAAAGGCAGCTCTAATTATTTGCATCATCATCTGGAATTGGCTTTTCTTTTAATAGAGCCCATTTGCACTATAATAAAAAGCATGATCGGAACTGATTAAAGCTGGCTGGAGCAGTTTTCATTTAAGAATTCCTCTTCCTGTGTCAGCCAATGTTTCTCTCTTAATGTTATTTTAATGCAATCGTTTTATGTTTGAAAATGAAGGCAATCATGTCAGTCCATGAGCTGGCAAAAGACAGTTATTGATTTTTACAAATCAGTCACCTTTTAAAGTCCATATGAGATGAATATTTATTATTTTGCAAGTACAAACCAACTTCTGTAGAAAGAATGGATGCCTGAAAAGGCAATGGATTTTGAAAGAATGGAAATGTGATAAATTGCTTGCCTTAATGTGCTCCTTACATTGTGTCATTGTAATAAACATCGCTCATTGATTATTTCTCCCAAAGTAGCAGCAATTTTCATTAGCTTGCAATGTGCCAAATGCAAAAGCTGACAAACTGTAAAAATGACATACTCTGGAACCACGGAGTTATTGCAGCTCACAGGTAGCAGTGCCAATACATCTCACTCACTTCACTAACAGCGGTGTTCCTGGAACCCTACACGTGGATCATTTTGGTAAATTGAATCATACTGTACGCATGGGGGCAATGGTTTTGAACTGTGTTCCACAAAACCTTGTAGGGAAGAGGCAGAAAGAAGTGTTTTGAAGGTCAACCTAGAGCTGGGTAGATGAGTACGGAACTATGGCAGTGGAAGCCAAAACAGGCCCTAATATCTCTTACCCACCCCCCACTCCAGCCTCAACTGGGAGAGGTAGATGCTGTGTTAGGTTCCTATGGAATGATCCATTGGATACTTACACAAAACCAAACCTCAAACGATAAAACATCAGGCCAAAACTTTTCAAAAAGTGAATCCTTCTAAAATAAGCATTCAATAATGAAGATACAGCAAGCAGAAAAGTTAAGAAACATGGCTGGGGCAAGACCATGCACTTATATACAGGATGAATTAGACAATACTAAGAATCTCCAACATGTTTTTGACTCTCAGAGTAGCAATGTGTAATACTAAATTCATGCTTGGAATGCCTGTCATTCTGGTCTTTTAGAATGTGTGCTGCTTCTAATTAATTTCAATTATTGCTATACTCTCCCTCAAGTAAATGTTTTAAAAGAAAGCAAACAAGGGTAATTAAAGAGAATATGAGACAAGGAAAAATGCCATAGAATTGACCTGCTACAGTTTTGTATATGCTTAGATTTCTAAACTTCTGTGTAAAAATGTGTCACAGTTCCTTAAGTCACATTCTATAGGGATTTATTAAAATATTCATGATTGACAGAAAATACCAGTTCCATGTTAAGTCTAAGGCATTTAATATTCAGAAAGACAGTGATGTTAAGCTCAAGTACCTATGTTATAGAGTAATAGTGTCAGTAAGCTTCTCTTCTGGAGGGTTAAGAATGGAAGTTTACACAACAAACAATTAGAGAAAAAGAATGGCTACAAGGATAGCCAATATTTTGGCTCTAGACCTTCAAAGTCAATGAGGACTCTGGAAATAAGAGAACCTGTACTGTAACATCCTATAACTCAGTGGTGTCTCAAACTTTCCATTCAAGGAGCTCATGAGGCCACAGAGGAAAGGGGATGATGATATATAGTGTGTCTAAGGAGAGTCACCTAGAGAGAAAACATTCTCTCAGGCTTTCACAGAGAGAAACTGGTCAAGCAATGGCTGTAACTCATTCAGATGGCTGACACTAACAAAAGATATACACAACACTGTATCCCCTTTCAAAATAAATTTGGCCTTGGGTAAATCCTTAGGGAATTTGACTGAACTTATCAGATAAGAAAATTATATGTTTTGTTATGTAGGTCTTGCTTTAACTTGCACTTAACCACCCAGCAGAAAATTTTAACCACAAGACATAAAAAGTAAAACCAGGTTGGTATACTGGGCTATAAAAGGATCAAGTCAGTAGCTTCCAACATTGCCAGTTCCGCCAATAACCCAGTACTATTATGAAATACTGCTCTATGTATGTATATAACTACTTTCTCTAGTTCAATGAGAAGAAATATTTGTACCAGTAGTGTTTAGAAAAGCTATCACATCTGCATCTTATACTCTGCATAACTACTATGAAGATAATATGCATTGTATTAATTATTGTAGCCATCCTACTAATGTGTTTTTAAACTGTCTTATTGTTATTTCCTACTAAAAGTAATAAAAAATAAAAAATAAATAAAAACAAAAACAAAGCAAAGCAAAGCAAAAATAAATAAATAAATAAATATTAACAACAAATTAGGTAAGAACATGTACTTTTTGTCTAGAAATAAATATTCACATATTAGAATTAAAAAAAAAAAAAAAACTTGTGGGGCTGGCCTGATAGCTCAGCAGACTACAGTGCCTGTTTAGGCGGAGCTCAATCCCTAGTGTACTGTGCTGGCTCCACCCTTGGTGCACCCTGAGATGGAAATTGAGACTGGGCATGGTAGTGCCTGCCTATAACCCTTTCACTTTCAGAAGCTGAAAGTAGGAGAATCACCTTGAGTCTGATCTGCATAGTGAGATCCTGTAGATCCTGTCCTAAGTACAGAAAACAATAAAAATAATAATAAAAAAGCTTGTGTATACTACAAACATGACAAAATATCCTTGGGTAATAAGAGGCTCTTAATAAGATTTGGATACCTTTTCCTTCCTCTTGTTTTCTACCATGCTTTTTTTTTTTTCTGTGATGTCGAGGATTGCCCTCAGGACTCTACTCTTGCCAGGCAGGCGCTTATTCTACTGAGCTATCTCCCTGGCCCTCCTTCCCCTTGTTTTCTTTCTTATTAATGTCACAAGGGAATAGGGGAGGAAAAGTGGTTCTGGAAAGTGTATAGAAAATGTTAAAGCAAGGAAAAATGTATTAAAAAAAAAAAAACTCCCAAACTCAGCTGACCTACAGCAGCCTGGTGAACTGTTAATCAATGGCGTTGACTTCTGTGTTAGAAACGTGTATAAAGTTTCCCCTAGTTTCGATCCTGTGTAACACTCTGTCCCCAGAGAAAAGCCATCCTTTTACTTCTTGATGGCTCCAGGTCATGTCCTACTAGGAAGACTGCCAATCTTGGCATTGAGCTCCCCAGAAATAATTAAATTGACAGAACAAATAAAGGTTAAAAGATCTTCAAAATGTGACTAGACATCCAAACAGGTAGCATGCACTTTGACAGCGGCTTATAGACATGTTAAGGCAAATCACACCTAATTTAGCAGGAACCTGGAATGAAACAAATCCCGGTTGCTGAGGTATTTGGAGTTCATTCCTCTCGAGTTGAAAGAGAAAGCTATGACTATTTCAGCCTTTCTCGGCTAAAAAGTCTTATTTCTAGGCTATACCATTAATTAATTCAGCTGTAACTCTGGACATGAGCAAATGGATTTTTAGAAAGCAAAACCTTTTCAGATGTATTTTCAGAGGCCCATTCACCAGTACATTGACTCATTAATGTTCTCAACCTCCCATAGTCGAGAGCACAGCCATAGAATAGCGTACATATGTCGGCACGCTTGGCATTTGCAGAAATGCTATAGATTAAGGATGAATATTTTGTCCTGAATCTCCCCAGAGGTTCCAGCTGTCATTCCAGGTAAGAGATGAGCAACAGTTTTCTAGAAGCAGAGTCTGTTTGCACATAGTCGAGTCTCTTGCGCTGGAGCCATGCTCACTAGTAAATCAGTGTGTTAAGAACAATTACGGGTCTTGCATAAGGAAAGTAGCATTAGCCTTAGGCCAAGGAGATTGAAGGTCGAAGGCAACACCACTTCCACAGCATTGATGAGAGCAGGGGCTTCAGGTCTGGGTGTAGGGAGGCTGTAAAAGCTCACAATCAACATCTTAGCCATAGTCCTGCAAGTGTGCTAGATTGTTCTAGGACAATTTCTGTAGCCTCTGGTTCTCATTTGAAGAGAGGAAACAGTCTTAGTTGCTTCCTTACATATCTGCATTACTTTCTAGGAGACACAGAGACCAAAATCAATTTATTTTTTAAATGAGTAAAATACATGAGTAGAAAGGTTGTAATTCTCAGTTTCCCCAATAAGAACTTGGCAAATGAGGGGGGGGTGGATCAGAAAAGTCATGGCTGAATCCATTAGAGAAAAATCTTAAACTGATAATAACGTGGAATTTAACAAACTATATTTTAAATTTCATTGACACAACTTGACTATAGTGACCTTTGGAGTACAGTATGAGGTTTCATATGTGTATGTAGAGTCCAATGATTGGATTAGAGTAACTAGAATATTTCTCACCTAGATATTTACTATTATTTTTTGGTGGCTAATTGTAAAGACGATGATTAAAAGCTGCTATAGTTTGGATGGGGAATACCTTACAAAGGTTTACGTGTTAAACCCTTTCTTCCCAGCTTGACATTGCTACAAAGCTCAAAGGCTGGAAGGTGGCTGAGGGACAGGATGGCCACTCTGCTGGTCCTGACCATTGCTGGGTCAAGCCCAGGAGGAAAAGGACTAAGTGGAAAATGGACAGTTGTCATTTAGTTGGCTTTTGCAGCTAACATGTAATGGCCACATGTTTTGGCTTTATGTTATCGGTGCCTCTTTGAAGCATTCTAGGTGACACCCTGTTAGGAACTCACAGCTCCAAGTGCCAAGACTAAGGCTCACCTTCCTCTCTGACTCAGCTCTCTGCTCGCAGGTATGGCTACCTGGCTGTGGGGCTTTCGGCTCAAGGCACAGCCCTGTAGGCAGTTTCAGTGAGCACCCTCATGGGGCCTGCTGGTGCCAGGCAAGGAAGCAGGCTACCCACCCACTCCCTGCCTCTCAGACTTGGGGACATTTGACTGTGTGCAAGGATGGGAGAGGTAAAATAGTGTGCAGCCTGTCCTCTCTCTTAACATTTCAGCTCTCCTCTTTCTCCACATTCTCTTCCCATTTTCCCTCCTCTCTCTTCCTCCTCTTCTCTTTTTTCTCCTTCTTTCTCTTCCTCTTCCTTTTTCTTCTCTCTCTTCTCTGTCTCATTTTACTTTGTGAACTACTACCAAGTGCTAATGAGTGTTATTCGGTGTCATGTATGAGAACGCAGACTTGTCCTATTAAGTGGTATTGAAGGGCTTAGAACTCATCCAGTAAAAGAAGAAAAATGAAAAAGCTTCCATTCCACCAGAGCAGGTTGATTGCTGAATATTATATATTGCTTACACATTAAAGAAGAATTTCTGCCATACCTCACAATCAAAACCACAGCAATCACAATAGCTGTCTTAGGTTTAATTTGCTGCCACTTGTTTAATTCCTTTAAATCTGTTTTAGCTCATCTTAAAACAGGGATGTGCTGGCCCTTCCCTGGGGCTCAATGAGCTGAGATGGCAACTGAGACTGGGCATGGTGGCATGTGCCTATAATCTCAGCTCTTGAGAAGCTGTGAACAGGTGGATCACTATGAGAATGATCTAGTAATGAGACCCTGAACGCCCTGTAGACCCTCCCCTAAAATACGAAATAAATGAATGAATGAATGAATAATAAAGCAATTAAAGTAGGGATGTACTATGCGTATGAGGAAATTTTTACAAATCATATTCATTATTTGGGTCGAAGTTAGTACTCAACTAGTACTTACTATTAAGATAAGTACTGCTGGCTCATTTAAGGCCTTCTGTGGACCTGCACTCCTTGTGGATCTACACGACTTCTTGTGACTCATGGCTGGGACTTATTCGCCCACTCAAAATTTCTGAGATATAAAATTAGGGAATATAAGTTGTGAGTTTTGTAGTGTTTACAGCCCATTGCTTGAGTCAAATATTCAACTTGAGTCAAGATATCTCTAATAGTTAGCCAGTGATAGAACCTAGTGTTTCTAAGACATTTCTTTAAAGACGAAAAGCAAGCACATGATTTTAAAATCTATGTAGTGAGAAAATTATTCCTTCTAGAAACCAAAACCCGGCGGTGTCATGGAGATCTGTGTTCCTTATTATCCCAGCTGCTCTGGGGGCCTAGGAGCCCTTCCTGGGTGATTTGTGCCTTCTCCCGGGGTAATGGAGTCACACACACTAACACCTGGTGCCACCTGCTCTTGCACTGCCAAATGGCTTTGCAGCCTCCTTGACTTTCAATGAGAAGATAAAATGGTCGTGTGCAACTTGGAGAGCATATTATGGGGATGCAGTGGCAGGAAGAGGAATAAATTAATGCTGTCCCTGCTTCATGCCCTTAGGTGAAAACAGACTTCAGCGATTTAAAATGCTGAACTTTAGGTCAGCTGGGCAATCAAATAAGCAGCTGAAAGGATCTGGAGGGAATTGGATGACAGATATTCCAGGCTCACTCGTCAGGGGGGCATAGAAACTTTACCACAGCGCCAGGGTCGGGATGGTTTAATGTGATCATTCTTGATAACCCAAAGGATTCTTTTAGCATATTGGTAAACAGTAAATATAATTTCAAAATGAAATATCTCCTTTCACTTGACTTTTGCTGAAATACATATCTTAAAGAACAGAAACCAGGTGCTAATGTCAAAATGTTTTTTTTTTTTTAATGGAATACTTATCATTTTGGCTAAAATATTAATTCTATAGCCAAAGAAGATAAGAGACAGTATATGGCCAATAGTAAAAAGATCCACATGAAATTTTTGAGTCTTCTAAGCTCTTGGGTTTTATTTAAGGTAAAAGAAACTTTTAAGTAGTGATTTCTCTACCTTTAGCTCTCTCTGCTGTGTTAGTAGATACTTATGTGACCCCTAAGAGACACTAATCTTTGTGAATATCTTTTAAGATGGGTCCCCGAGATCAAATCTCAATTCTGTCATTTCAGGGCTGTGTGACTTCTGTTCTTCACCTCCTCATAGGCAAAATGAGGATAACTGTGTCCTCTTCATAAGGTTCTTGGGAGGATTCAAGAAGTTAATTCATGTGTGACAAATTCCTTCTGCCTAAACTTCTTAAAAAATAATTAAAAAAACCTATCATCTATCTATCTATCTATCTATCTATCTATCTATCTATCTATCTATCTATCATCTATCATCTATCTATCATCTATCACAAGGTTTCACTACACAGATCAGACTCATAGCAATGCTCTTGTCTCAGCCTCCCCAGGGCTGGGATTGCAGGCATGCGCCACCATGCCCAGGTTCAGGCACCAGCTCGGCATGAGGTACTGGGGATCAAACCTGCCTCATTGTCCTTGCCCAGAGGGCGCTTAGACTGCCACGCTATCACCCCAGCCCTCTGCCTAAACATTAGAAAATTCACCATCTATCTCTGCTGGATTCTTCTTTCTTAGAAATTTTGTGCTCATCTTCTTACTGTCACTCATCATGAATTTCTTTAAAATCTTTTCTATTCTCTTCAAGTGTGCACTGTGACTCGTCGCAACTACACCAGTAATAATTACAGCTCTTGCACCACGCGCCTTTTGTTTTTGTCAGCTCTTGTTCGGCTGGGACAGAGTCGAGGATTCTTGGCCTCCCGATGCCTTCATGATTTTCTGCCCCTTCTCATTGCTCATTTATGTCAAACCTGCGCTATCTGAACGATGCAGGTGATTTCCAATTGCACGCACTTTGCTCTGACTGGAAGGCAGAAACTGCCACTGCCCACTGAAAAACACATATTTGTACTTTAAGATCCGAGTCAGCCATCTGCTATTTCAAAATCCTGTCTCTCTCTACCTGCAGGGTGTTTTCTTCCCCAGCTATAATGTTTCTCAAACATCAGGCAACAGCATTTCAGAGTTTTGTCGTGGTTTCAAACTTTTCTTTCTGCTTTTCTGACTCTCTAGCTCTTCTTTTTGTTCCCCTCTAAAAAGCTGTCAGAATTATAGTGCAAATTAGTCTACAGTGTCGTTGACACTACTGTCATTATGTAAGCCCTGGCTGCGGCACTGTCTTGGGCAGGGGAACCCCGTCTCTGCAGGCAGGACTTAGGGTTACTCATCACCACTGTAGCTCGATGGAACCTGATCAACTTGATTTCTCTGATTCCCTGTCCTCTCTTCCTAGAAAGGCAGTCCTAGTGCAAGCTATTTTACAGCATAATTTGGAAGATTAAATGAGATTATAATTTCAGAATGTGTTACTATGGTTCCTGGCTCCCTATGTGTACTCTCTAAATGTTAGCTAAGGTTATGAAATAAAATTTAAAGCTGGCCACGTTCCTTTTACTATACATGTACTCATGCACACAAAATGCAAGATGCACAATTGTGGGAACATTTGTCACATATACTGCCTAAATGCATATGTTAAAGACATGTAATAAATATTTGGTGTGGGAATGACTGTTGTCACGCACAACTGATTTTTAAAACACAAGAGCGTGTCTTTTAAACATGATCTGTATAAATAAAGGGCTTATTTTTGCAAATCCCCTATTAGTTCTACAAAGAAGCATGAACACACAAAGAAAACGGTAATTCTTTGACTCTCTAATGCCCTTTAGATCTGTTCCTTCATTCATTAGGCAATTATTGAATACCTATTACACGACCAGCAGCAAATCCTTTGCTAGATCAGTTCTACAACAACCTTTAGGTAAAAGAATAGAACTCTAAAATCAATTCAAGTGTCTGCAGATGGGAGATTTTACCCCTGTGCCTCTTACAGTCCTCATCTGCAGTATAGGTGCCATGGTCAGTGTACTAAGTTCAATTCCATAGAAGTAAGGGCTTTGGTAGATTTTTCTTCTTTAACAAAGAAAATCATGTGTAATAAAATTGTCGAGAATGGAGAGCTCTGAACGTTCTTTTGCACTACTTTGCTAATTGATGACTTTACATAAACAAGGCTGCACATGTTTACCAAGAAATCTATGCTTTGAAGTGACATCTTTTCCTCTTAGAAAGAAACAAATGCTGATTTTTTTCCCATGTGGGCAAAATACTGATTTGTTCTATTTACATGGGCCTTAATAACTAAATTGCTAGTTTTCCTTTCATTAACTTGTTTCTACAGCGGATTTTTTTTTTAATCTTCCTAAAGGATAAATCTGTGTACTATTACAGCCAGAGGGGCATTTAAGATCCTGCTTTGCACCTGGGAATCCCATTTAATTACTGGAGCTGTCAAAATGTTTTATTGTAAACAGCTTTTCTGATAGATCTCTTTTCCCTCATATGAACTATCTTCCTCAAAAGACAGTCTACTTTCCAGGCAAGCTTCAAGTACAGGTGTCATAATTCAGAAGAATGAAGGTTTTATGTCTGAAAATACCCCATCCTTCTTCTTATGTCTGATTAAGAAATATTACATGTTCATTTTTTTCTAGTTTATGTGAAGCATAAAACACTATCATATTAAGAAGATTTAAAATGATTAAATGAATAAGCTTCCTAAACTACAAGTAAAATATAGTTTTGTTTAAAATAAAGACATTTGGCATTGTACAGTAGGAACTTTGTTTGGTTATTTATTTATCTATTGGTTTATGTTGAGACAAGTTCTCCCTATGTAGGTTGGCTCGGCTTGAGCTCATTATTTAGCCTAGGCTGACCATGTTGGTTACTTTTCTCTCATTGCTGGAATGAAATACCAGACAGCCAAAATGAAGGAAGGTAAGACACACAGTTAGTGGGGGTTTCAGTCCATACTATGCTGGCTCTAGGGCAGACTGACACATGGCAGAGGACAGCAGTTCATGGCAGCAGAAAACAGTAAAACAGCAAGAGCTAAAAGGGAGGAGCAGCGGTCTCAGGGGTAGCAGCAAGCGCCTGTCCCTCCTTATATTTCATTCAGGCTACCGATCCCAAGGCAGGTGTAACACTCACACTCATAACCCCCACACAGGGCCAGTCATGCATCACAGACTCTAGAAGTCTGCCGTTCCCTGACTGCATGAGGTTTTGGGGGCACAACTAGACACAAATCATAACACTGGCTTTGAACTCATGGCAATCCACGTACCTCAGCTCCTCATGTGCTGGGATTACAGTAGTATATCACTGCATAGGCTACATTACTTATTTAAAATGCACTCCAGAATAAAACTGCACTCAGAATAATTCAATGAGTTGAACTGAATACTTCTCCCAAATAAAACCCCTCAGGGATCAAAACAAGTTTTGAGCTACTCAAATGTCCTTCATAAAACACAGCTCAATTTAAGATATTTTTTGTCTTCTTTGCCTTCATTAGGCCTAACATTCCAAATGTATTAAATTCAATTTAATTTTTGCAGTACTTAGTTGAATTCCAAGCCCTGACATACACTTGGAGTACCAAGAGCCTTATGAGTAGAAAAAGCTTTTCTTTCCTATGCTATGCGGAGAAGCAGGGTACCAATTTATGTGGGGCCAACTCTGAGTTCTGGAGAGCTTTCACGTAAGGCCGAGGGTGACTGGCTAGGTAGAGAAATACAGTGAAGACTATATTAGGACACGAAAGATTATCAGCAGCTAATGGCCATAATTAGAAAAGAATAACTAACACGTTCATTTAAACTAGACTCCTATCTAAAGACTGATTGGGACTAATAATCTTATATCCGTGTGCACTGTATCTGTCACATGAAAATATGGATAAGTCTAACAATTCCTGTTATTTTATATATATATTATAATATATATAGTATATATTATATATTTCAGACAGAACACCACCTCATTAATAGATAGGATAATTGATAAACTAAGGAAAGTACAGTGTAGTCGATTTATTGTAGTTTCAAATAGAGCTGTACATCCAATTTTAAGAAATAAAGTGATTAATAGCTGTTCTCTGCTAAGCAGCTAAATTGTACTAAATTCCCACATGAGCATAGGCATT
>PVJA010002950.1:76076-100737 GCA_004027025.1 Myocastor coypus | reverse complement strand
TGTTAGTGTCAGCCTTCGGGACGAGTCATGGCCATTGCTTGGCCATTTTGCTTTCTGTGAAAGCCTGAGAGAATGTTTTTCTCTGGGTGACTCTCCTTAGACGCACTGCAGTTCATTCATCCCTTTCCTCTGAGGTCCCATAATCTCCTTGACCAGGAAATTTGGGACACCTCTGAGTTATAGGATATTACAGCACAGGCTCTCTTACTAAAGAAGGAAGATTCACACAATTTGAGTGGCACCAACAAATAGTTTTATAGAGTGGATAGAATAAAAAGGGAAAGCAGAAAGAAAGCTGTGATTTTTCTGCCTGCCATGCAATGAGTTATTTATCCTCTACCATGCCCTTCTTCCGTACTACCTTGCCTTGGAAGCATTGGACCATGGACTAAAAACTGTACAAACTGTAAGCTAAGATAAACCCTTGGTCCTCTAATTTGTGAGTACCAAATATTTTGTCCCAGTGACAAGAAAATTAGGATATCTATAATAGATGAAGGAAAACATTTCAATAACAAAGAGAAAATAACCCTATTAAATCAGAATTGGATCTAAGTGGACATTGCTCCAATAAGACATACAAATGACTGAGAGATAAGTAAGAAAATGCTCAGTATTGCTAAGCACTGGGGAAACGAAATCCAACCCATAGTCATTTCTTAAGTCACTTAAGTGTGAATGGCTATTCCCCAAAAGATAAATCTATAACAATACTGTGGAGGATGCAAAGCAAAGGGAACTCTTACCCATTACCAATGAGTGGTTAAAGGTAATGTGGCTGGACCAGCGAGATGGCTCAGTGGTCTAAAGCACCTGCGGAGGAAACAAGGCCAGCACTGCGGCCGCTCCTCGATCCCTGGCACCACATGCTGCGCACCCCCCGCCCCAGGGCGGGCTGAGCCAGCCATAACACAAACAAATAAATGAGGTTTAAGAGAAAAAAAAAATCTTAAAAAAAAATAAAGGTAATGTGGCTCATACACAGAGCAGAATTCTATTTAACTATAAAAAGAATGGAATCTTGCAATTTTGTAATTATTTTGAATGTCAGTGAGTTAAATTTTCCAGTGAAAAATATATAGCAGAATACATTTAAATAAAAAAGATTTGACCATATACACTTCTGAGAGGCTCATTTTACTGCTTTTGCCATACAGAAAGTGAATAAATAGGAAAAATATTTATACACAAATCAAATCTGAAAGAGCGCAAGTATGCTCACATCAGAACAAATAGACTTTATATTTAAAAATTATGAAAAGAGACCATATCATTACATAATGATAAAAGGTTATTACATTAAAAAGATATAAAATTTACAAGCATATACACGACTAATTTGGAGCACCTACATGAATAGAGCAATGGCTAAGTGATCTGAAGGATGAGGATTTGAACTAGAAATGTGAATCAGATTTAACTTTAGATTTTGTTTGTTCAGGAAATTGAATATAAGAATATTCCATCTTTCTTCTTTGGTGAATGTGCCTTTTATATGGCAGTTTGGTTCTGTTTGAAGAGATTCAGTAAAGAGTTGAATCAAGTAATGCCTGATGGCCCACCTAGCATCATACATAGCTCAATTTAATTCAAACATAGAGGCAGAAACATTTATACATAGGATACAGGCTGCTTTTGTTTGTCTTATGTCCTACATTTTTCTATCTGCATCAAAGTTATTTGATGTAAAGTTTTCAGGATGTTCTTGATGAGATAGGCTTGGAGTTATGAAGCTAATTTATTACAGGTGACACTAGTGCCCTAAAACAGCTCTCTTGGCATAAAATAGTAAAATTCTTATTTTTCTATGATTTTTTTTGCTGTTTATTTCTTAACTAGTACCCTAAAAGGAGGTAGAACCTTTACATGGTGTTCCGAGGGCTTTGTTAGTACCTCTAATGCTAGCATCAACTGAAAAACTGAAAAGCAGAGACCTGGTAAATATGTGTAGGCACTTCAGAGGGTTGCTGTCCAGGAAACCAAAGATTATAAGAACTGAAGGTCAGGGAAGAGAGGAACCTCTGTGCTTGCTGTTGTCTCCTCACAAAGTCCTCTTGGTGGCAGATCTGAGCTGAAACACTCTACAGGCAGAGAACAGGGCTTCCCAGGCTATGATGATCAGACATGTCAGACTCTAGACTTCCAGTGTGATTTATGATATAGCTAGAGATACATCATGTCTGGGGCATTTCTAAGTGGAATGTCAGAGCCCTGAGCCTATATTTAGAATCAAAACTGACATAGTAAGAATATTTTTGTTTTCACTTTATTTCTTAGTTCTATCACGAATTGCTTATTTTATTCATATTCTTCTGGAACTCACATGGAGCAGTAAAAGTTTTTGTCTAAGAACTGTGGGTCTTCTTTATTTTTGGTCATTTTTCTTTTTACTTTTATTAAGAAATAACAATGTGACAGTTTCAAAATATTTTAATAATACCACTCCCAGTAATTAACACAATGCAGATTGTTGTCCTCATAGTAGTTATTCATAGCACAGGATGTAGCTATGATAATTTTTCTAATCATTATCGGTACAAAAAATTTCTTCCCATTGAACTAAGAGAAAGTAGTTGTATACATAGTCCAGTATTCCATAATCACAATGGATTATTGGCAGAACTGGCAATGCAGGAAGCTGTTGATTTAAGCGTTTTATAGCTCAGCATACTAATCTAGCTTTACATTTTATGGCTCGTGGTTAAACTTTTCTCCTGGGTAGTTGAAGGCAAGTTAAGGCAAGACCTGTACAAAAAAAAATATGTAACATTTGTATCTTCAAAGGTCAGTCAAATCCCCTCAGGATTTCCCTTGAAACCATGTACAGTGCTTTGTAGAACTGTTGTCAGTGTCAGACATCTGCATGAGTCACAGCCATTATTAGACCAGTTTGCTCTCTGTGAAAGTCTGAGAGAATGTTTTCTCTGTAGGTGACTCTCTTTAGGCACACTATACATCATCAATCCCTTTCTTCTGTGGCCCCATAATCTCTTTGAACAGAAAATTTGGGAAAGCGCTGAGTTATAGGATGTTACAGTACAGGTTCTCTTATGTCCTGAGTCCTCACTGAACTTGAAGGACTAGGGCCAAAATATTGGTTATCCTTGTAGCCCTTCTTTTTCTCTAATTTTTGGTTTGTTAACTTACATCATTAACCCTCCAGAAGAGAAGCTTAGTGATACTAATACTATATAACATAGGTACTTGAGCTTAACATCATTGTCTTTCTGAATATTAAATGCCTTAGACTTGGAATTGGTGTTTTCCATCGATCATTGATATTCTAATAAATATCTGTAGAATGTGATAAAAGCAGTTACACATTTTTACACTGAAGTTTAGAAGTCTAAGCATATACAAAATTGTAGCAGGTCAATCCTATGGCATTTTTCCTTCTCTCTTACTCTCTCTTAATATCCTTTTTTGTTTTCTTATAAACCAACCATTTACTTCAGAGTTTAGCAATAACTGAAATTACATTAGAAGCAGCAAACATCCAAAAGACCAGAATGACAGGCATTCCAGGCAAAGTTTTAGTGTTACACGTTGCTATCCTCAGTATGAAAAAGCTTTGGAGGTTCTTACGACCATTGTTTAATTCATCCTGAATAGGTAAGTGCATGCTTCTGCTCCTGCATGTTTCCCATCTTTTCTGCTTGTGCTCACTTAAGTTCTTGATTGCCATTCAGTTGTTTTGCCTCTGCATTTTTATTTCTTCTTTTTAGTTCTTCCATTAGACTACACAATATTTAAACATGTAGGTCTGGTTTATTTCAGTTATGAGTGTATCTTCAAGATACATCTACTTATATATGAAATCTTCTAGTTTATCATTCTCTATACCTCAGTAAAATGTCATTTTATTTGCATTTCAAGGATGGCTATCAGTGTAGAGCATTTGTACATGTATTTATAGACTTGTTGAATTTCTTTCTCTGTGAGGTGTGTGTTCATCTCAGATGCCCATTTCTGGATTGAGTCTTTGAATTGTGGAATCCTAAAGTTTTTAGTTCTTTTTAAATTCTAGAGAGAAGATCATTGAATAATTATTAGTCAAAAATTTTTTTTGAAATTTATGGGTTGACTTTTCACTCTGTTCCTCATTTCTTTTGATGTGGACCTTCTCAGTTGGAGGAGGTTCCCGACGTTGATTCTTTGAAGGGTTAAGCATGCATTTGACTTTCATCCATGAAATGTTTGCTTACTCCAATATCTTCAAGATTTTCTGCCACTTTCTTTTCCAGATTTAGGGTTTCTCTTTCAATGCTTAGATCTTTAATCCATTTTTACTTTAGTTTAGTGCATGGTGATAGACATAGATCAAGTTTACTTTTTGGCATGTAGAGAGCCACTTATTGCAGCACCATTTGTTAAAGAGGCTGTCTTTCTTCCAGGAAATATGTTTGGCCCCTTTGTCAAAGATAAGGTGGCTGAGTGGTTTGTATTTGCTTCTGCATCTTCTAACCTATTCCACTGATCCTCAGGTTTATTTTTTTACCAGTACCATGCTGATTTTATCAGTGTAGCTTCGTAGTATAACTTTAGATTAGGAATGGTAATGCCTCCTGCCTTATCTTTGTTGCCCAGGAGTGTCACTGCTATTCTAGATCTTTTCTGGTTCCAAATATACTTCAGGAATGATTTCTCCAAGTCTGTGAAAGTATGTTGATGGTATTTTGATAGGAATTGCATTTAATCAATATGGTAATTTAGGGAATGTAGCCTTCTTCACCATATGGATTCATCCTATCCAAGAGCAGGAATATCTTTCCATTTTATGAAATCCTCTAGGTTATCTTTTTTCAGAGTACTGTAGTTTTCATTGAATACATCTTTTACTTCTTTAGTTAGTTTAATTCCTAAGTGTTTCATTTTTTCGGTGCTATTGCAAAAGTTATTATTTCTCAAAACTTCTCTCTCAGTGTGTTTGTTATCTGTGCAGAGAAATGTTACTAACTTTTGTGTATTGACTTCATATTCTGCTATGCTACTGAATTTGCATATTAATTCTAGTAGCTTCTTGGTGGAGTTTTTTGTGTCTTCCAAGTACACTATCATGTCATCTACAAATGACAGTTTGACTTCTTCTTTCCCTATTCTTATTCCTTTTATTTCTCTCTCATTTCTAATTGCTGTAGCTAATGGTTCCAGAACTATACTGAGTAGGAGCAGTGATAGAGACCATCCCTGTCTTGTTCTAGATCGGAGAGTAAAAGATTTCAGGTTTTTCCTGTTCAGAATTACGTTAGCTGTTGGATTGTCATAGATGGCTTTTATCAAATTGAGGTAGAGGCCGTCTATTCCAATTTTCTTAGAAGTGTGAGCATGAATGAGTATCAGACTTTGTCAAAGTCCTTTTCTGCATCAGCTGAGATGATTGTGTGGTTTTTGGGTTTGACTCTATTGATATAGTGTACTATATATAGATTTATGTATGTTGAACCAACCTTATGTTCCTGAGATGTGTCCTATTTGGTCACGATGAATATCTTCTTAATGATATGTTCTATTTGTGAGGATTTTATTGAGGATTTTTTTTTGTCTATGTTCATGAGAGAAATTTGCCTGTACTTCTCTTTTTTAGTTACATCTTTCTCTGGTTTTGGTATCAGTGTAATACTTGCCTCCAGGAATGATTTTGGGAGGATTGTTTCCTTTTTTGTTTCATTGAAGCATTTGGGGAGCACTGGAATTATATCTTTTGTAAACTTCTTATACACTTCATTGATGAATCTAGCAGGACCTGGACTTTTCTTTGTCATTAGGGTTTTTAAAATTATTATTACATTTTGTATTTCATTGGCTGTTATTGTGTTGTTGACCATTCTTATATCTTCTTGAGTCAGTTTTGGTAGTTTGAACCTTTCTAGGAATCTGCCAATGTCATCCGTGTCTTCAATTCTGTGAGAGTAAGATTCTCATAGTAAGTATGAATGATCTTCTGGATCTCCACTCATTCTGTGGTAATGTCACCCTTTTCATTCCTTATTGCTTGAATTTGTTTTTTTCTTTCCTCTTTTTCATTATGTTAGCTATGGGCTTATCAATTTTATTTAATTTTTCGAAGGACCAGGTTTTGGATTGATTAATTCTTTGTAATGTTTTCTTTGTCTTGATTGAATTAATTTCTTCTTAATCTTTATAATTTTCTCTGCTCTTTGGGCTTCGGTTTTGGTTTGTTCTTCCTTTTCTAGATGATCTACGTGCAGCATTAGCAAATTTATTTGTTTCTGCTCTGTTTTCTTATTGTTTGAATTCTGAGCTATAAATTTCCCTCTAAAAACTGCTTTCATTGAATCCCATAAATTCTGGTATGTTGTGTCTGAATTTTTATTGAACTATGGATATTTTTTATTTCTTGTTTAATTTCCTCTGTAACCCATTGGTTGTTGAGGAGGTTGCTATTTAATTTCCATGTTTGTTTTTGTGATTTCTCTTGTTATTTATTTCCAGTTTCACTGCACTGTGGTCAGATAATATGCATGGGACAATTTCTGTTTTCTTGAACATACTTAAGCATGATGTATGGACTAGTATATGGTCTGTTTTAGAAAATATCCCATGTGCAACTGAAAAAAAATGTGTATTCCGAAGTGTTTGGGTGGAATACTTGGTGTCTACTAAGTCCAGTTGTTCTATGTTCAGGTTCAGTTGTGCTACTTCTTTGCTAATTTTTTGTCTGTTTGACCTATCCTTTTGGGATAAAGTGTTTTTAAGTTCTCCTGTTAAGACCTATAACTCAGAGGTGTCCCAAATTTTCTGGTCAAGGAGATTATGGGACCTCAGAGGAAAGGGATAAATGAACTATAGTGTGTCTAAGAAGAGTCACCCAGAGAAAAATATTCTCTCAGGCTTTCACAGAAAAACAAACTGGTCAAGCAATGGCCATGACTCAACCCAAAGGCTGACACTGACAACAGATATACAAAACACTGTACATGGTTCCAAAATTAATCCTGAGGGGATTTGACCTTGGAAGATGCAAAAGATGAATGTTTTATTACACAAGTCTTGCTTTTACTTGCCTGTGACCACTTAGCGGAAAAGTTTAATTACAAGGCATAAAACGCAGAGCTAGATTGGTGTGATGGGCTGTAGGAGGCTTGGATCAATAGCCTCCAACGATGCCAGTTTTACTGGTGGCCCACTGCAATTGTGGAACATTGGACTATGTATGCATCTGCTTCCTCTTAGTTCAAAGAGAAGAATTTTTTTTTCTTTCTTTACCAATATCAATTGGAAGGTGTGTCATGCCAACACCCTGTGCTCTGTATTACTATTGTGAGGACAATATGCAGAGTGTCAGTTGTTAAAAAAAAAATCAATTTTTATTGAAAGTGTTAATGTTTAATTGTTTGATCAATCTTATACACCTATATCTATTAATCTAAACTGATCCAATGACGAAAACATGTAATATAACCATTGTTAAATTTTTCTGGTTTTGAAATTCTGCACTATATGTATCCTTACTTGTTACTGTTTTTTCTATCTTTCTTTCTGCTATTTTTAGTCTTTAAAAAAAAAAAAGATTGTGGTATCGATTATAAGATTTCTCATGTCCATTAGGATTTGTCTTATATAGCGTGGTGCTCCCATGTTGGTGCATATACATTTATCAGTGTTACCCCTTCACCTTGAAGTTTTCCCATGATCAGTATTTAATGACAGTATTTACTTTGTTCGATCTTGGTTTGAAGTTCAGACTACATGCAAACAGGATTGTTACTCCTCCCTCTTTTGTGAAGTATTACGTCATGTGGTATTGTTTTCCATCCTTTGATTTTCAGTCTAAGAATTTCTTTATGATTTAGGTGTATTTCTTGTTGGATTTGTTTCCTAATCCACTGTGCAAGTCCATTTCTTTCATTGGAGAATTAAGTCCTTTTGCATTGATCATTATAATCGAAATGTATTGACTTACGTTTGAAATGTTTTTTTTTTAACCTACTCTTGTTTTCCTCTTTTTCTCCTGTATTTAATTGTTTTCCCTATTTCGTGGGTTCTTTCTGCTCTCATTCATGGAATTTGGATCATTTTGGTCTCTCTTTAAAATATATTCTAGTAGTCTATGTAGGTTTGGCTTTGTCAATGTGAATTTGTTTAGTCGTTCTTTGTTGTGGAAGTATTTCACTTCTCCATCAAACTTCAAAGACATTTTTGCAGGGTATAGCAGTATGGACTAGAAATTGTTGTCATGGATGACGTGAATCTCTCTGCTCCATGCTCTGCTCGACTTCACGGTTTGTGAAGAGAAATCTGCCATTATTCTGATGAGATTTCCTTTAAATGTAAGCTGTTTCTTTACTCTAGAGGCTTTTAGTATTTTATTCTTGTGCTGGATTTCTGGGATCTTTATTATATGTCTGGTTGTGTTTTTAGTTGGGTTGATGTTACTTGGAGTTCTGTATGCCTCAGTTACCACAATGCCATGTTGTGGTGTATTGTTTTCTCATATTTAGGAAGTTTTCTGCTATTACTTCTGCCCACATTCTTTTTATATCATTTGTATTGACTCCTTTCTTATCGGTGCCTATTAATCTCATGTCATTCATCTTTGCACCACCTTGCAGATGTTGAATTATTTTTTCTTGCACCCTGGTTTTTTTAATAAAGAGATCCTTTCTTAACTTTTCACTAGTTGTAACTGTGTCTTCATGTTCTGAAACGCTATCTTCACTTTCATTCATAGAGTATTGCCAGTTTATGATTGAAATTTTATTTTTCTGTATATTCCTTTGAATCTGCTTCATGCAATCTAGTTCTTTCCTATATTGCTCATTCTAGAATTCCATCATTTTTAAATTCTCTAATTTTTTATCAATGTCTTTTTTAGAAGCATTTGTTCTTTCATTATAGTTATCCTTTCATTTTTTACTTAGAGATTATATCTGATCTGATTTCCTCTCTACTTTTTTGTAGTTGTTCCTTTACCTGAGATGCTGTTAGTTCACAGATGTCTCTCTTTTTTTTTAACTTCTGATCTGGATTTTCTCTATACTTTTCTGCATTTTTTTTTTTACTTTACACACTATTAATTCAGAGATTTCTTTTTTTCCTTCAGAGATTATTTCTGATCTTAGTTCCTCTATATGTTTCTGCATTTGTTTCTTTACTTCAGACGCTATTAATTCCAAGGTTTTGGCTGTGTGATTCCCACTTTCTTCTATGTTAGTGTCTCCTGCATTTATTTTGGGTGAGCTTGGGGCCTGAGATTGCATTTTGCTCCTCTTTTTTGTCATTTTGTGTAGCATTGTCTTTTGCCCTTTGTTGTAAGAGCTCTGGTACAGTTATGTGCTTCGCACTTATTGAAATTCAGGTCTGGATCAACCAAGTTGGAAGTTGTCCAGATGTGCTGGTTGAATCTGGCTGCTGTGCTCCACTTCTTCCTGCTGCTACTCATAGAAATGGACCTACTGTGCTCCTCTGGCAAGATGTTCAGCTCCTGGATTAGCCGGGAGGATCTGAACCCAGCCTTTTTGCAGTGAACTTTGCTGCAGGGTTCCACAGCAGATGCCAGGTCTGGGGTCTGCAAAAGTACCTACAAGCACCTTTTTGCTGGACTCTGGGCAGGGAAATATTCAGTGGGTGCAGGCAGGCAGAAAGGTCCATAACTACACATGCACTGGCTTCTGGGTTCCAGGCTGGTGGGATCCAGCAGGTGCAGGCAGGTGGAAAGTTCCCTACCTGCACATGTGGTCCGGGTTCTGTGTTCTGGATGGGTCGGGTATCTGGCAGGCATAAGCAGGCAGAATGGGCCCCTACCTACATCAGAACTATGGCTTTTAAATGCTCATGTGCAGAAGAATTACTGGCCCTTCCATGAAAAATCCAGACTTGAGAGTTTGGAGTTGACCAATAAGTATGTACTTCAAGAAAATATCCTGTGTAATTCTGGCTAAAGCCATAGCCTAGAAAATACCGAGAAAGCAGAACCTGAAACCTTATGGCTTCAGTGCTTTAATTTCTTAGGGTTTTAGGTAGCCATTTTGGAAACAACTGTTTTGAGAAGTCGATTATGGAGGACAGAACCCCAAGGTTATGGACACCCTCTACCTACAAATTGTTTCCTCTTAGGAGGAGAAAATGTGTGTACAAGGGTTGTGAACATTGCAGGCAGGGCTGGAAGAATGCTATGATAGTGAGTTGTATATATTCTGGATTATTATCTGTTTATTCTTTCTGAAATGCTTATCCTCATTGTACACAGAAAACTACTCCTCCCAGAAAAGAAAAGTATCCCACATTAGGAGTTAGGAGACCTAGTAACAGTTCCTGCTACTATATGTGAAATTGAGTGAACCATTCTACCAAGCTACACCCCATGTTCACCAGAAGTGATATTGGAAAGTTGGTATTAATAATTTTTTTAAAATTCTGCACTGCATCTGAATTTTTTCCTTAGTGCTTAAAAGGAAGTGTAATGGCACTGATATTCCTATAGCATTTCTGTGTGATGGTTGTCACTGTTATCAGGATATTTTCCAAAGAAGAAATTGAATAGTGTGTGTGTAAGATCAAGAAATTGATCTCTCAGCTGCTAGAGCAGAGAAATACTCTGATTTATCTTTAGCAATATCTCATTAACTATTTGATATTTCTTCTTTTGTTACCTCTGGGTAGCATATTTTTTATTTTGGAATTAGTAATCTTAATTGTGTTTATTTAGATACAGAATAATGTAGTAGAAAAAGTACATACATAATTGCTAAACAGACTTTTTGACCATATACACCATATACAAATTTCTGTTTCTAAAATGTATTAACATTTAATCTCAGAAAAATGGTTTAAATGATTTTATCTCTCTAAATACAATAACCTAATTTACAAAGTGGGATGAGAAAAGTGACTACCTAATATAGTTACTACGAGAACTGATTGAAGTAAAACTTGTAGCCAGCGTGGGCTACAAAAATGAGCTAAAGGCCAGCCTGAACTACATAGTGAAACCCTGTCTCAAAAAGACCAAAAAAAAAAAAAAAAAAAAAAAAAATTGACGCAATGTTTGACTTACCACAAAAGCTCAATAAATACTTCTTTGTAATGTATTTCAGGGGTATTTAACTTCACCTATATACTCAAATTACTGGAAATATTATTAATAAGATCTGATTCTATGTTCCAAGGATTAAGCATTCCTGTGGGTGGAGTGGGGGTTCAGCTGGTCTTGTGTGTTGTTGCTGGAGAGTATATGATATTTACAAAGCATAATATACATGTCAGAAAGGAGAGAATCTTTTTAAATGTTCATATTTTCTATGGCTATTAGATATAGTCAATGTATCTGATAAGGATTTTGCCAAAGACAGGAGAGAAACGTTTAGTGGTTCCTGTTGTATTAGTCACTAAATAGTGCTAGCTGGTGCCCCTGTGGCTAAGACTATTATGGGGTAGCAAGGAAATAAGACATATGCTAAGGAATTGGTTTTAACCTGTAGGGTCCAACATATCATCAATCTTGTGCTGTCTAGTTTTAAAATGATTTCTTGCAATCTTTTTGATGCAATTTCTGTTAAAAATGCATCACAACCAAAGGAAATCTAGTGAAGCTGTCAGTGTTTGTAGGGAGAATGACATTTTTTTCAGAGAAGATTGCTTTGGGTCTCTGGAGGTTTTACTATGGGATTTCACTAGTTATTATTCCCCTGCCCATTTTGAGCACAAAGTGGACCCTGATCTTGATTTGATTCTGGGAGGTCCCACGCACCCCAGGGAGGGTTCTCAGGAGCTATTTAGGGTAACCTTAGCTCTGGGCAAAGCTATTTCCAAGCTTTGGTCTCTACTATTATAATCCTGTTTCTTAAATTTAGTGTTTCTGAATGGGTAAGGTGAATGCTAGACTCTTTAGAAGCTTGCCAAAACTTCTGATTATATTTTCCCAGGACTTACCTGAGAGGAGACCTGTTCTTTAAGTTTTGACATGAATTTAAATAAATTCAGTCACATCTCTGACTTAAATGCCACGTACTCATTGATGTCAGGTAACTGCCTATATGCTATCTCTTGAAGAGCCCATCCCATTTCACTGTTCATACCATAGGCTCCAAATTTGGCCATTTCATCCTTTATGAGGGAGGATTTTGAAGACTGTAATTGAAGGGTTGAGGAAAATAAAATATTTTGGGGTCTAAGTAGAGTATTGTAGAGTGGATGGGCAATGAGAGGACAATAAATAGTGAAAAAGAGCGAAGTGGCAAAGGACCGTAGTGAGAAATCCCAAAGGCAAGGCTGTCTGCTGGATCTCTGTGGTTTCCAGACTTCCAGCAGAGATATTCCTCTGGCAACACCTGAAATCAAAGAGCCCAGAGGAATTTGTCCCTAATTCTGATTCTCGCCATGCTTGTGGAGTCACAGGTTCGGATATAACTCATGCAGGTTCTATCAAGGTCCTTTTCTCACTGTGAAAGCCAGAGTGTGTGTGCTGGGAGGGGTGGTGACCATCACTACAGAGAGCACACCTCAGAGTGGGGCGAACACAGAGGCAGGAAGATGGTGAAGTGGGGAGAGGCTGATTCTGCAGTGACTGAATCCAATCAGCCTCTTCGTCTTGCTTCTGATAGGAGTGAGTCAGTTCATTCTCTGATCTAAACTAGGAGAGTAGAAATATGTAACCGGGAGTTCCAGTGCAGTACATTTTACAATTCAGCTAAGAATCATCCATCTGCCAGCAGAAACAACAGCATTTTTTTTCCACCAAGGTTGAATTTGAGCAGACTGTCTCTCTTAGCCGGAGAGATCTGATACTAGGATCTTTGTGGCCATTTTTTTCATGTTTTATTTCTTAAAACTATACTGTCCCATCAGACCTAAGCACCCAGGTTGTATTTCTGATGTAGACACAGAAGCTATGAATTCTGGCCTTGCTGTTACTCACTTTCATTCTTGTAGGCTCAGCCAGTCCTTTAGTTAAGCATTGCTTGGAAATGAGCACGCACAAAAGTCAAAGGATAAAGGTATGAAGACCGGAGAGCGCACCGCATCAAGTCATTAGAAGTCCTCCTTAACAAGTCCTACTTCCGCTTCACAGCATCCAGGGCTTCCAGAACTAAACTGATCCTTTAGAGCCATTTCTCTTCAGAAAAAGACCTACTGTTGATTATTATGGTTACATTGTTTTAAATGGACACTTTAAGAGTACTGAAAACAGGTTTTCTAGGAATTTAACTCATTTCTTCACACCCAATCTGATCCTGGGTGAGTGCACTGTTGTTTGAGGTTGATTTGAAAATCACTGTTTAGGAGAGGTATCTTTGCAAGTAATGTGGCCAAGGAAAAGCCAGGCATAAATGTCAGACTGAGAAGTGATTCTGGCCAGGTACTTCACCTCTCTAGGGAATCTGCACAATGCCTGCAAGTATTTTGATTGCTACAGCTGGGGAGGAGGTTGCTGCTGCTGTAGTGAGGACAGGCAGAGACGCGGCTGAGCCTTCCACAGTGCACAGAACTCCAAGTCACAGAGCCCAAAGTACCAGTGCTGAGGTTAAGAAACTGGACTAAAGCCAGTAGTGATGCCTGGCAGACATGGGGATATAGAAGGTAAACAGTGTTTCTAGAAGGTTAGAGATTGGATCAATAATCAACCAGGCGAGAATTTGCAGCTAGGAGATGGCAAGTGCTAGAAACATTACAAATCAGGAGCACAGAAGACCTTTGATATTGCAGTGAGGCATGCATCAATACAGGTTGTTCTTGTGTGGGTAGGCTGAGCTTATATAAAGGTCCAGAAGGTAGTGAATTGGTATTTGGATTTGCATTTCTGTTTTCTAGGTATTTATTTATTTTTCTTAGAGACATGTATATCTTTCTATTTTTAAATTGCTTAACTGTATTTTTGTTGTTGAGTTGTAATGTTGTATAGTCTAGATACTAGCCCTTTATAGGATGTAGACTTTGTAAATATATTCACTCCGTGAGCTGTCTTTTTACCTTTATATTCTTTGAAATACAAGTGTTTTCTGTTTTGATGATGTTCAATTATCTGTTTCATTTTCATTGTTTGTGGTTTTTGTCATCTCTAAGAGGTCACTGCCTAATCCAAGGTCATGACAGATTAAAAATACATTTTCTTTTAAAAGATGTACAATTTTACCATATACATTTAGGTCTTCCATTTACTTTAGGTACAGTTTTATGTACAGTGTGAGATAAGGGTCTAATTTCATTTTAGTGTTCTTAGATATTCTTTCAACTCAGCATTATTTTTTGAAAAGACTTGTTTTCTCAATAAATTTTCTTCACACCCTTATACAAAAATAAGCTGGCTGTACATATATAAGTTCATTCCTGGTGTCTGTTTTCATCACTCATATGCCAGATTTTTATGTAAGTAGTAAGATGAGCTTGCCAATTTTTGAGAAAAACAATTCAGTTAGTATTTGATAAGGACTGTTTTGTTATGGCATGATACTCTGATATCACTGTGAGTCAAAGGCCAACAT
Source organism: Myocastor coypus (assembly GCA_004027025.1). Classification (NCBI taxonomy): domain Eukaryota; kingdom Metazoa; phylum Chordata; class Mammalia; order Rodentia; family Myocastoridae; genus Myocastor; species Myocastor coypus. Next base: position 86,296 of record PVJA010002950.1, on the reverse strand, counting down.
GAGCTACACAGTTAGTTCAAAGCCAGCCTGAATTGCATAGTGAAACCTTGTTTCAGATAAACAACATCTATTGACATGTATTGTCTTTCCATTAATCAGTTATATAATTTCTTAAGGGATGTTTTGTGATAGTGCATAAAGTATTATATTTCTTATGTTAAATTCATTCCTGAATATTTTATTGGATGCTATTGTACATGGAATTATTTTCTCAGTTTTATTTTTATTTGTTCTCTGGTAGGATATAGAAATGCAGCTGGCTTTCATATCTTGATCTTATATCCTAAAACCACACACAACTCAAGTAAAAAAGTTTTTTGGAACACTCCTTAGGATTTTCAATATGTAAGATTGTGCTCTTTCTAATATAAATGCTTTTATATTTTTTACTTCTCAAATTGCCCTGTGTAGAACCTCCACTACATTACGTAAAAGTGGCAAGCAGGAACATTTTTAGACGATTATTTCATCCTTTACAACTGATCACCAAACCTAGATATTATAATAAAGTTATTGATTCTATTATAAAATATTTATATTCTGATTATTTCATATTAGCTCTATTAACACTATTATTTTCCATCTCTCTTCTGGATTTTGTAATAGTCATTAAACTGATCTTCCTTCTTTGCATTGTCTTGTGGCACAGAAAATATCTGATGCTGATGAAATCCAAGGAGCATTTCATTGCTCTGCTATGATCGTGCCAGTGGGCTGCGGGTTTCATTCAGAGTCCACATAATCGCCTAACAGACTTCAAAGGATTCGCACCACCTTCTCTATATTTCAGAGTTGTCGTCCATTATTCTCCTTCACCGACTGTCTGAGCCTCTTCTAAGTCCTTGTTCTTTACATGTAACAGGCAAGTGCTTCTCCAGGATCTTTATGCTTATTATTTTCTCTGCTAAAATGGTTTTTCTTCTGATGTACTTGTACTTCCACTGTACAAATTATCATTTTACAAATCTTTACACAAGTATAGCCTTCTTATTGAAATCTCTCCAGACTGCTGCATTAAAGAGTTTCCCACTATCGGCAGGCACTATATGAAATACTAATTACTTATTTTTTACTCTTTTTTTCTTATTGAAATTTTGTATCCATAGCAATAGATATTTTCATTCACTCCTTTACTTCTTCTAAGCACTACCTCTGGTACCTAGAAGAGAGCCTACACTGAGTATTTTAATAAAAATGTTGAATTAATATTTACAACTGATATTTAAAATTGTGGGAGTGGCTTTTTTAAAAAAGATTCACTGGAAAGGGAAGGATCAATGAGAAAAATGGGCAATCATAAGTGAAATAAAGGCGGTGCAACACTCAGGGAGGATGAGACAGGCAAGCGCAGGCCTGAGCGCGGCGCAGGCAACTTAGCGAGTTGCTGTTATCAGGTAGAGAAAGGACTGGAAGTGTGGCTCGATCCTCCATATAGAAAAGAATATTTAGGTGGTAGAAGAGAATAGGGCACAGAGTGCCATAAAACCGATTAGCCTTGACATTTCTGTCTGTAACTAGATTATATAGTAGCGGACATCAATAGCTGGTAGGGAAGAAAGTAGAGAGACATCACATTGGATAGCTCTGGTTTTCTTGTTGACATAGTGTTAGCTACTGAAGTTTGAGTAGGTTGTGTCACTAGTAAAGAGGGCAATCAGAAAGGACAATATCCAGGGCCTGGCCGGATGGCTCAGTGGTCTAAAGCGCCTGCTTGGGAAAGCTTGGACGGCTTCAGGGACCGCGGTTCGATCCCCAGCACCACATGCTGCGCCAGCCCTGCCCTCGGGGCAGGCTGAGCCAGCCATAAAGATGAGTGAATAAACAAAGGTTCTGAAACAAGAATAAAAAAAAAAAAAAATTCTTAAAAAAGAAGGAAAGAAAGAAAAAGAAAGGACAATATTCAAAGAACTAAAACTGAGTCTTTATAAATTCTACTTCACAATGAATAAGAAAAAGTTTAAGCAGTTTTGGTTTGTAGCTACCATGCATGATATATCAAAGCTAAAACTCTGGGATAACTGAAATTCTATTTTTATGATATCTATAAACTGAGAAATAAAAACAATTTCCTTTTGTATAACATCTTGAGTCTTTAAACAAAAGTGTTTTGAAGGTTTTCATGCTTACATACTGTTGCATATGCCAAATTTGTTTGCCTTGTGTCTAAAATAGTTTGGCTAAGGTTTTTTTTTTTTTTTTTTTTTTTGGTGCTGGAAAAATTGGCTCTCTACATGCCGAAAACAGTTTGGCTAAGTTTGAGAAATATTTGTTTTGTATTAAAAATTAGCTATCTTCAATAGAAAAACTGTTAATTTAGCTTTAATAGCTGGAAGGAAGACAAATTATATTACTTTATGCTTTGCCCTAATTGTCTATTTTTAATAGAAGACCGAATTTATCCAAGGATGGAATTGACATATCAGAATATCTGAAAAATCATTATTTTTTTATTTTTAAAATCATTTTGGAGTTGTCATATTGGTACAGCTGTGGCATTTCTAGTTTTGTATACCCTTCCTACAAGCCTTTCTGACAAGTGGACCCAGAGATAATAGGAATTCCACGCCCTGGAGCTCTACCATTAATATTCCCTGGCAACTATGAATGACTATATTTTTCAACCATGCTTGATATTGGCACAGATGTGCAGACTTTGCCCTTGTACAAGCTGTATGTAATTTAATGAGAAAAGTATTAATAAATATCTGTTACATTTGATTTTTTTTTGCAGGAAGATATCAACAAATCTGGTATCCTTGGTCTTTTGCTTATTAAATGCATAATATTAATTTGTTTTCTTTTGAAGATGCATAATAATGCTTCAAAATAACTTGTGCAAATCACACCCCTTCTTGCTCTACCTGCTAACCAGAAAATCAATCACATAGATTTCCTGACTGTTAAAATGGATAGATACATATTTGCCAGCATTAAATCAAGAAATTTGATAGGCCAGAACAGAGCACACAGGATCAATGTAAAAAGAAACATATTAATCAATAAGAAATGACGAAGGTATTTTGGTAGTGGTAAAGACCAAAGACCCAGGAATACAGTATTCTATGAGAATTAAATTTTGTGTCTGATACACAGACTATCTATAAGTTACTTAATAGCCTGAGACTTATGTCCAGATGTCCACCCAAAGCTTTATGTGCGTTTAGTTTGGAATTTTTCAGATGTGGTTAAATCTAGTGTATGCTGGGTCAAGGCTAGGATTAAGGGTACTGAGATTAAGTGTGGGCAATTGCTGGACCAGGCCATTGGCTGGATTGCCGCCATCTTAATCTCAGTAGTCTGGATAACAGAGGTGTAGAAAGAGGCTTATCTCTCCTTCCATTGTGCTTCTGCTATTTTCTGCCACAGTGAGTGATGCCTCTTTGCCATGTGCCACCTGGCCTTGGAGACACCCAGTTATGGACCAAAACCTCCCCAAACTGTGAGCTAAATAAATCTTTCTTCCCTTTAACTTTGGGTCTTGAGTATTTTGTCTCAGCAACAAGAGAAATGTAACTAAGACACTTAGTTCACTTCTCTTTTAAATATGGCAGTGACACCTACTTACCACAACTATTATGTGAGTTGCATGAGACGAAAGTGTGCAACAATTGCCCAACATTTTACTTCACATACAACATTGTCCACATGACAACTATTCATTGTCTATTTTTGCTGTGTTAAACTTTGAAAAATTTTTCAAAAATCTTCAGTCATTTTCTGAACATATACTGTGCAAAATGATCTAACATAAGCATGTTCAATGCATTATTTAGGTGTTACACTTCAATCTAAAAGAGCCAGGCGTGGTGGCTCACGCCTGTAATCCCAGCACTCGAGAGGCTGAGGCAGGAGGATTGGTGCGAGTTCGAGACCAGCCTGGGCTACAAAAGTGAGCTCAAGGCCAGCCTCAACTGCATAGCGAGACCCTGTTTCAAAAAAACAATAAATAAATAAATAAATAAATAAATAAATAAATAAATAAATAAATTTACAAGGGACGGCAAGATAGCTCAACAGATTAAAGCACCTGCTTAGACAGATGCAGGGGCCGAGGGTTGGATTCCTGGCCTACAGTGCCAGCCACACCCCTGGGGTACGCTGAGGTGGCAATTGAGACTGGGCATGCTGGTGCACCCCTGCAATCCTGGCTCTTGGGAGGCTATAGACTGGTGGATCATTATGCATCCCATCTAGTTGTGAGACCTTGAATACCCTGTAGACACTTCCCTAAAACACCAAAAAAAAAAAAAAAAAAAAAAGGATCAGTATGAGTTTGAAGTGATTAATGAAATGAGACCCTGCATCAAATAAATAAATACATACATAAGTAATAAAAAATTTGTAAAGAGAAAGGGCAAAGCTAGAATTTTTAGCATTTTTAAAATTTATTTTTGTTTCTTGTTTCAGAACCTTTGTTTGTTTATTCATTCATTTTTTATGGCTGGCTCAGCTGGCCCCGAGGGCAGGGCTGGTACAGCATGTGGTACTGGGGATCGAACCGTAGTCCTTGCAGCAGCCCAATCTTTCCCAAGTAGGCGCTTTAGACCACTGAGCCATCCCGCCGGGCCCAGAATTTTTAGCATTAAAATAAAATATTTAAGTCTCAATATAATTTTAGGGATTAAGTATATTTTTAGTGCTCAATATACATGTCCTCTTCAGTTCCTAAAGTCAGAATAAAAATTAAGAATCACCAGACTCTAACTTGCTTTTTATTTTTAATTTTTAGCTTTAATTGCTTCCATTATACTGCCTGGCATGTGCAAGGTCTTGAGTTCGAACCCCGGTCCTACCAAAAATAAATAAATAAATAATTGCCTCCATTATATCAAAATAATCATATAATATACTCTACAACAGAAGTATGAGTATGGTCAAATTGTATTTAACAATATAGAACACTTTTAGGGTGATGTGCCACAATTTTTCTATTAGCTATGACATGATCTTTCAGAATGTATGATTAAAACTTTAGAGAGAACAGCCATGTCCATATTGCTAGTGGGATAATTTTTCCTAAAATGGGACACAATGTACAAACACATGTCTATACCTTAGACCTTCTACTACATCAAGAATGAAGAACATCTAATTTAACAGTGAAAAAAAAATCAAAGAATTAACCCCAATAAAATATTCAGACTGGTATTAACCAAAAATGCTCAACACAGATTTTGATTGGAAAATTGTGACTATTTCAGAAATGTAGGATAGTTGTTTATGATAAAACAATAATAGCTACCCTTTATAATAGAACTATTTCACACCAGTTACTAAAAGATCACTTGCACTAGCAGATGCAACTATCAAGAGAATTTAGACCAATGTTGTACTACTCAAAAGTGTATACTGCAGTCATGAATCAGTGCTGTCTCTGACACTTACTTCCATAATAAACTGATGAGAAAGCCTGTTCATATACTCCTAACAATGCAACAATTAAATATATGCAAGAATGGATGATATTTTTTCTTGTTTTAGCTTTTAAATAATTAATATACACTATCACCACTTATCTGGGAGTATTGTAACTTTTAAGGTAATAATATATTAAGTATTTCTTTTGAAGTTCCACTTCCAGCAATTGAAACTACAATTCCATAAATTCATTAATTCACTCAAATTATTCCATAACTTTTGTACACCTGTCATATTCTACTTGACAAAATAACAACTGTGCCTATGGTAAAGCAATATTAATATTCACCAATTATCTACTATTAGAAAGTAACATAAGATTAAGCAAACTTAGAAAGAAAATTTTATAATAATATAAAGCAATTTTCTAACTTGGCATTTGGCCAGAATTCTCAGTTTAACTAGAATTCAATAAAACTGCCATTGACATTTTTCTATCAATGACTTGTCATTTAGAATCTTTAATATTGCATAATGAATTATGAGTTAGACAACACTGAAACTGAAATAGCTATAGCCAAAAAAGAACCTCTCCATGACACATCCTGGAAGTCTAACATAAGAGTAGAATCTTATAGCTGATTAGATAAAAGGAAGAAAGTACTTAAAAAAAAAAAAACAACAACAAAAAAAACAACTCATTGAAATTACAGTCTTCCTAAAATAAAAGGTCCAAATAAAAACAAAAGCCCACAATGAGAAAAGGGTTGAACCCATGCTGGCAAGACAGTGCAAAAAATACACTTCAAAACTGATGTAGAAATTAGATACTGCAAGAACCCAAACGCAGCACTAATGCTGGAGAGGCTGTGGGATAAAGGAACTCTCCCACACTTTTAGCGGGACTGTAGGCCACCACGACAACTTTGGAAGTTGGTGTGAAGATTCTTCTAAAAACTGACAGTAGAGCCCTCATTTGCCTTAGCTCTTTTCTTTCTAGATATCTTCCTGGTAAAGTTAAAGACTTCATATCATGGCTAGGCACACCTGCCCATGTTTATAATAGCACATTTCATAACACCCAATCTTAAACATAATCTATATATTCATCAACAGATGAATGAATAATGAAATGTAGTTTTTCACATAATGGGATACTATGCTGTTGTAAGAGAAACATGGGTCATTTGTAGGAAAATGGGAAATCATAATATTAAATGAAATAAATCAGGCACAGACGTCGAAATATTGGATTGTGTTTGGAGAAATTGAAAGTATAAAGAGCAAAATAAAAGATGAGTGATAAACAATGAGGTAGATTTCTCTAAAAAGGGAAAGAAAGGTTTTAAAACAGGAGAGATGTGGGAGGATGGGGAAGAAAGGGAATGAGAAAAAGGAACTCACCTGCATCCACAGGACTCAGGTAGACACTGTGTGCTGCAAAGATACGCACGCAAAAGAGAGAGGAGAATTAAAAGACAGACGGAGGGTGAAGGGATGCAGTGATAATGAAATTCAGGCAATGTTATTAGTAAAGCTAACTAAAACAGGGGATCCCACACAATAGACATATATTAGAAAATTAGAATATTCTCTGACTAGTGCAGACCCATCTTCTGTACTCCTCCTGCCTGCTCCTAAACAAACTGCTGGTAGGGTGTAACCTGCTGAGGGGGAACTTTCCACTTAAAGAATTGTTTAGAATATCACCCAGATTTTCATGAAATTTCCACTCAAGATAACCCAAATAATTCTTTTTTCATAATGGCCAGTATGTAAGTGAGTGTAGAAGACAATGATGGAAGATGCAACTAAATAGAACAGCCTCAAGTTGTATTTTACCAGAACTGCAAAGAAGCGTCTTTCATATCTTGACATGCTTGCCCTATACTCCCTAAATAAGATAGGCGATACCGGACATCATGGTAAGGAACAGATAAAGGAAAATTAAATATGCAATCCCGCTTTCTTGGTAAACGATGTATGCAATGACTACCAAGGCAATCGTTTTAACTGTCCCCTGAGTTTAACTCGTTAACTCTTTCTGCTGTCTTATGTGAAAGTGAATCTTTCATTTGTACACCAGCAATCAGTTATATCACTTGGACACATCATTACAAACTTAGGAAAACAGGGCAGACTGAATGCATTTCCAAGTCCTAAGTTTCAATTTCCAAACCGACTTCTAAAAGGAAAAAAAAAATCATTAAAAATGGATGATACAAGAGTCAGCAAATGATTAGCTAGAGAATGAGATATATTGATAAAGAAGATCTACTGATTTATAAAATGAAAATATGATTTGTGATTGGTAAATGCCATGGTCTAAAAGATTAAGGTAGTGGAGCTCAGCTGGAGTAAATGTCATTTCCACAGCATACTTGACAATTATTGAAAATACAGTTTACTTATTTATTTCACCAAGGCGTTTTCACATGTGTATATTACATGTCTTGATTGTTTGTCTTTCTCTACTGCGCCCTGTGACTGTTGCATCTGCCTTCCTGGTCTCCTACCTCTTCTCTAGTAGGATCCTTTCTACTGTTCTTGTGGTCTTTGTTTTGTTTTTGTTTTTCCTCTTTTTTTTTTTTGTCTTTCTGAGGCATGCATACTTTGCTTAACATTACGATCTTCCATTTTCCTGCCAGTGATATGATTTCACTCTCTGTGGCTGCATAATGATTCCATTGGGTATATATATAACATTTGTTTTCATTTATCTATTGATGGTCAATGAGGCTGGTTCCATAATATGGTTCTTGAGGATTGTAATGTGATAGAGTTTTATTTTGTCCCTTCAAACTAAGAACTATCCAACTCAAATATTGTAGTGCTAAACTCGGAAAACTTAGGCAATAATTACATCTTAGACATTCAGAAAAATCTAAAAGGGAAAAAAGGCTAGCTAGCTGTCTGAGCTGCTGTTTCTCTCTTTTTCTCTTACTCTTCGCTGCTGCCATGAGCAGCTTCTCTATGCTATAAACGACTCTGCCTTGGAGTCAGCTGAGAACAGAGCTGAGTTAAATAAACCTTTCCTATCCCCATTCTGGATGTCAAGTATTTGTTCCAGCAATGCAAGAAGAGTAACCAAGACAGAATTTAGTATGAAACAAGTAGGATCCTTGGTATGACTACCTGGCCATGTGATTTATGAGCCTTTGAGAATGGTTTATTGGAAGAGATAGGAAAGGTTCAGAGATGTCGCCTGCAAGAGAAGTTCTGAAAGATGTTGATCTATATGGGAGGCTCAGAAGACCAGAAAGCTGATAGAAATCCTGCTTTTATAGGCTGGGAAGGTTTCTGCTGGGAAGTAATACACTGGTTGTTAGACTTTGGGCAATCTGTGTTACATCATGGCAAAAGTTTTTCTGAATTTTGATTGTGTCTAGATACCTTGCCTGAGAGTGAGATTAAGTATGGAGGACTGCTTAATCTGGCAAGACAAATTTCAAAGCAGTGACATATTGAGACATTGCCATGGATACTGTTGGGGGATTTTAGTCAGATTTATGTTAAGAATCAAGAGCAAAGAGCTCATCTGGATGGTTAAAAAAACTGTGAATTTGGCAAGAAAGGAAGCTCCAATAAAGCTGTGGATTACAAAGAGAAAGCTGAGAAGATCTCTATTGCTGGGAAGGAACTAGAGAATGGAAAGGATGGCTTGAAGACATCACAGGAGGGAGCTGGTTTCTGCCCTTTGCAGCCTTAAAATTTCAAAGGATGAAGCCATAAAGTCCCAGGTTTCAGAGTCATGCCAGCATAATTGTTCATCAAAATCAGGGTCAGAATGTTCAGCAATCCAGGCACTTGACCACTACAGCCAAGAGAGAAGAAAGCTTGGCTACTGCTCCTGCTGCCAGCATATCTTGGCATCATCTATGTGGCATTGGTTTTAGCTTCTTGCAGAATGCAGGAGTTCTGAAGTTAAGGTGGCTTTTAGAAGAATGCCCAGGAGGCCAACCAGTGTCACTCTGATAGGGCAGCATGTAAAGCTGTGAGTGAGAAGCCTATTCAGTGGAAACTCTAGAGTTTTGGAAAAGCCAGAACATGGATGATCTGAGGAAAGCTACAAAAGAGCAAGGCCAGCCCCAGAAAGAAGCCATGGGAGTTGGAACCAGCAACAGAGCCATGGTAGTGGAGCCATATGTAATTCACAGTTTGCTACAGATTGCCTTGAATGCTCCACACGGAGCTACAGGACTTAATGCTTCTGGATTTGGACTTGTTTTAGACCTAATGCTTGATATTCTGCTGGGTGTAACTTTTGGAATGGTAATGATGATCTTGTGCCATTGAATATTGGAAATGTTTAGCTTTTGATTTGTACAAGGCCTCACATGTAAGAGTTTGCCTTATGTGTTGGAGGAGACTTGGGACTTAGACTGTTCAGCAATGCTGAAACTGTTAGTACTTTGACAACTTGTAGAGATGGACTAAAATGCATTTTGCATAAAGGGGTGTGTCTAAGCCTTTGGGGATTTAGGGGTAGAATGTTATGGTTTGTGTTTGTGTTCCTTCATAGCCTCATACAGTCTTGGGGTGGCTTTTGGAGTTTGTGATTGATTATTGATCCAATATTGGGATTATGGGTATCAGTGCCCTGGGGCAGATACCCTGCATTACAATAAAAGGAGGGGAGAGAGGCTACCTGGTTGCCTGAGCTGGTGCTTCTGTCTTTGCTTTGTGCTGTTTGCCATCACCACAAATGGCTTCTCTATGCCACGTGACAATCTGATTTGGAGCCAGCTAAGTATAGACTTAAACTTGTACCAACTGGGAGGTAAATAAACCTATCCTTCCTTCATTTTACTTGTTGGATATTTGTCCCTGCAGTGAAAGAATATTAACACAATAAATAAAAT
>PVJA010002950.1:59591-75976 GCA_004027025.1 Myocastor coypus | reverse complement strand
TGGCAGAATTGGCAATGTTGGAAGCTGTTGACTTAAGCCTTTTACAGCTCAGCATACTAATCTAGCTTTATGTTTTATGCCTCATGGTTAAACTTTTCTCCTGGTTGGTTAAGGGCAAGTTAAAGCAAGACCTGTATAACAAAACATGTAACTTTTGTATCTCCTGAGGTTAGTCATATCCCCTAAGTTGACTTTGAACCTATGTACAGTGCTCTGTAGAACTGTTGTCAGTGTCAGCTGTCTGGAAGAGTCACAGCCATTGCTTGACCAGTTCGCTCTCTGTGACAGTCTGAGAGAACGTTTTCTCTCTACGTGACTCTCCTTAGGCACACTGTACATCATCAGTCCCTTTCCTCTGTGGTCTCATAATCTCCTTGAACAGAAAATTTGGGAAACTACTGAGCTATAGGATGTTACGGCACAGGTTCTCTTATGTCCTGAGTCTTCACTGACCTTAAAGGGCTAGGGCCAAAATATTGGCAATCCTGGTAGCCCTTCTTTTTCTCTAATTGTCAGTCTGTAAACTTATATTCTTAACCCTCCAGAAAGTACAGTTTGAATAATTAAACCATGTTCATTAAATTATATATGTTATAAGCTATTGGAAGATAGAAAAATGGGAAAGTGTAACAATATGGATCATAAAGCCCAGTTTTGTTCTAGTGTAAAGCAATGAAACTATGACCATTATTTATCCTTGTTAAAAGAACTTTTTGGGTAGAAGATTTTTATTCCATTTTTTTAGTCTTCCTGAATGAATAATTAAACAAGCTTCTCAGTTCTTTGATTTTGTTCACTGGGGGACAATTCTATAATCTTCATAGAACTGAAAGCAAAACAAGATTCAACCAAGCAACCAGGCTCGGTGTGTGAGGTAAACCACCCTGGGCATGCCAGAAACTCATTTGACCCAGCAACCAGTCCTGGCATGCCCAGAGTGGAAAACTGCTACAGAACTCCCTGCAGAGAGACTAGAGACAAGACCCACTCAACTGATCCAGGAGCAGTACATCTTGCCAGAGTGGCACACCAGGTTTGCCTCCAAGGGTTGCAGTAGGAAGTGGAGCTCAGAAGCCAGACCCAAGCCACACCCACCTGGACAACTTTGAACTTGGTAGAACCAGATCTGGTGCTAAAGTAAGACCTCTACCAAAGCTCTACACCAAAGGTTAGAAGACAGGACTATACAAAACGACAAAGAGAAGGAACAAAATGTGGTCTCAGATCCCAAGCCCTCCCAGAACAAATACAGGAGACAATACCACAGAAGAAATTGTAAGTCACACAACTGAAATCTCTGAATAATAGCATCTGAAGTAAGAAACGACTGCATAAAGGTATACAGGAAAACAGATCAGAAATAATTTCTGAAGTTAAAAAAAAAAGAAATAATACCTATAATAAAAGAAGTACTAAGTGCTTCTAAAAATACCAATAAAAAAGTAGAGGAGAATAGAAAAATGATGGAATCCTTGAATGAGTAATATAGGGAAGTAACAGAAAGTATAAAGCAGATTGAAAGTGCTATACGGGAACTTGAAGCCTCAGTCACAAGCTGGCAAAACCATTTCAATGAAAGTGAAAATAGATTTTCAGACCTTAAAGACACCACTGTAGCTAGTGAGGAGGTAAGAAAAGATCTGTTAAAAACAATTAGGATAAAAGACAAAATAATTCAGCATCTGCAAGATGAAGCAAAGATGAACAATGTAAGACTAATAGGCATCAATGAGAAAGGAGTTAATATTAATAATATAAAAAGAATATGAGCTCTTCCTGTAAGCGGCCTGTGGTGTCCTGTGAAATGGTTCACTACTCTCTCGACCCAGAAAACCCCACAAAATCATGCAAATCAAGAGCCTCAAATCCTCGCGTTCATTTTAAGAATACACGTGAAACTGCCCAGGCCATCAAGGGTATGCATATCCGAAAGGCCACCAACTATCTGAAGGATGTTACATTAAAGAAGCAGTGTGTGCCATTCTGACATTACAATGGTAGAGTTGGTAGGTGTGCCCAGGCCAAACAGTGGGGCTGGACACAGGGTCGGTGGCCCAAAAAGAATGCTGAATTTTTGCTGCACATGCAGAGAGTAATGCTGAACTTAAAAGTTTAGATGTAGATTCTCTGGTTATTGAACATATCCAGGTAAACAAAGCACCCAAGATGCGCTGCCATACTTACAGAGCTCATGGTTGGATTAACCCATACATGAGCTCCCCCTGCCATATTGAAATGATCCTTACTGAAAAGGAACAAATTATTCCTAAGCAAGAGGGGGAGGTTTCACAGAAGAAAAAGATATCCCAGAAGAAATTGAAGAAACAAAAACTTATGGCACAGGAATAAATCAATTATAAAATAAATGCAAATAAAATTAAAAAAAATTAAAAAGAATATGGGCAGAAGTAATCACAGAAAGCTTCCCAAACCTGGGGAAACAATTTGGTGTTCAAGCAACAGAAGCATATAGAGCTGCAAATAGCATCAACCAAAACCACACCCAGACGTATGGTAGTCAAGATCCCAGAAATTCAGAACAGGAACAGTATACTAAAAGCCACTAGAGAAGAGAAACAGATCACATTTAAAGGAAAACTCATTAGAATAACAGCAGATTTCTCTTTCCAAACCATCAAGTCAAGAAGAGCATGGAGCGAAGTACTTCAAGTCTTGCAAGAAAAGCAATTTCAGCCCAGACTACTATACTCTGTAAAACTCTCTTTCATGTTCAATGGAGAAGTAAAATACTTCCAGGACAAAGAACAACTAAACAAAGCCAACCCTGCACAGTTCACTAAAAGGTATTGTAGAGAGGGATCAAAATGACCGCAGCTCCATGAAAGAGAATGGAAAGAACCCACCAAATAGGACCAATAATTAAACATAGGAGAAAAAGATATACAAAAGCAGTCTTTCAACTATCATTTTTATATACAGCAGCAGAATATATCCATCTGTATATTCTACAAATGGACTTCTCCTGTACCCTATGGATAATGATTCTCCTTGGCTCTACAGGATGGATATCAAGGAAATAGCAGTAGCCCAGTCCCACAAGTGACAGCTGGCCACCAGTGGACACTGTCTGTGTTCACGAGGTACTGGAACTTTGTGTAATATCCCCAAACTGTTAGAAGTTCTGGTCATATGTTTGCCATTTCAGTATTTATGTTATATTTTATTCTTAGTAATTCTTTACTACCATGGAAACTTTTTCTTAGTTGATACCTTTGTATATATTAACGTATTCAAATACTATGCAAGTATTCTAAATTAAGACTCATATATATGACACACAACATTCTGGTCTCTAAATTGGACTCATGATGTGATTTGAAGTTTGGAATATTGCTTTGAAATATTTAATTTAAATTTAATCAATTGATATTTAATTAATTTTCTGAATATTATTTAATTATACTTTTTGTTTTATGATTCATACTGCATCTCTGTCTTACTATCTACTTATAAGACGTGGTATGATATTTTTCCTAGTATTGTAAACTTTTAAAAGAAAAAAAGTATATAGTTATGATAGGTATACAGCTACTTTGCCTTAGTTCATTGAGAATAAAAGTTTGTACTAATATTGTTAAGAAAAGATATCAGGTCTGCACCTGGTCTTCTGAATAACTACTATGAAGACAACAACATGCATGGTGTTAATTATTGTAACCGTCCTACTAACTTGTTTTGAAACTGTTTCATTGCTATTTTCTCTTTTTTTTTTCATTAAAATAAATAAAAACAGAGACAGAGAAAAATTAAACAAAATAAATAATAAAAAACAAATAATAGATAATAAAAATAAAGCAAAAAGTGGCAATTAATGTTTTTATCACTAGGATAAGGTTTAGTTTTAATATTTTTCTACATAAAATTTATTTATAGCTAAATAAAGTACAAGTTAAAGATACAAAACTAGAATAGGCATAAACAATTCACAGACAAATGCATATTCCTATAAATACAAGAAAGTGAAAAACTGTAGTGATAACATTTTTAAAAAGTTATAAACAGCAACAACAACAACAAACTTCATTAGAAATGATATAGAATTTCATTAAACAAGCGATAGGAATTCAACAATTGTTGTGCTGGGGATATAGCTCTGTGGCACAAGTGCCTGCCTTTCAAGTGAGAGGTCCTAAGTTCAATTCCTGGTACCCAAAACAATGGTTGTTATGTTGCATATTGTTGTCTCCAAATTAGTTGTTCGGATTGCCAGACATAATTCTGAAAAACTGGTCAAAAAATTAAAAAGAAAATAATTTAAACATTAACTTTTCCTTTCAATACACCAGTAGAAATCAGTAGTACAGTTATACAAGCCAGCTTGTATATATACATATATATTTTCCCTTTCCCTCATTCAAGTTGATTTATTTTTGTAACAGATAACATATTTGTGTATAATCTATTAAAATGTTACTTGTTTTGAAAAATATAAAAAGCTGTACTACCTAGAGTCTCAGGAGGGTCCTAGGGCTCTCAACTATATTGCTGCAGAGTCCACTGTCCTAGGCCCAAGGATGGCTGCCACTCTCTTCTGCTTCCTCCTTTCTCCTGAGTGCTATAGGGCCTCTGCAGTAGCTGTATAGAATTCTAACTATTGCAGTTTTGCAACCATACATTCAGTAATGAGATGAATGTTCTAATACTAAGCTAGCAAACTGTTTTTAGTGAATAATATTTTCATTTATAAAAGGTGCTTTTTTTTTTTTAGCAGCTCATCATAGGAGGTACTTTGACTAAGGCTTTGGTAGGATGTCATTAGAAAATGTGTTATCTCAGTCCTTGTCATTTATTCTACATTTATCTTAAAAAACTATTAAGTGAGAAATAATGTTTAAGATTATATTCACTATAATGCATAACTAAAATTTGTGGAACTCATGACAAATGTATAAAATGTTAGAAACGTAAATCTAATGTATCTAAGTATTTAAAAGTTATGAACAAACCATTAAGTAAATTTTTTTCTTTAACCTTGTGATTAAATTTAGAAATAATATGAAAGATAACTGTGTTTATTCAATTTTTTCATATATTAGCATTCCCTTGCTGAGATTAATATCTTTGGACATATTATAAGATTCAAAAAATTTTAACATTATATTAGGAAATATTTAGTTTTTATTTTATGATAAGCATGTTATTTTTTTTTAATTTATTTTTTCTTCTTTCAGAACTTTTGTTTGTTTATTTATTTTTATGGCTGACTCAGCCTGCCCTGAGGGCAGGGCTGGTGCAGCATGTGGTGCCAGGGATTGAACTGCGGTCCCTGCAGCTGCCCAAGCTTTCCTAAGTAGGCGCTTTAGACCACTGAGCCATCCCGCCGGGCCCAAGCATGTTATTTTTATAAGCCATTGTTATTTTTACTTTACTGATAAAAGTGATCTAAGATTAAAATGTAAAATGATATTGTATTCAAGACATTCTAATTTTGAATATTTTTCATCATAACTGTTAATTAAATATTAATAATTAAAAAGTAATATAGGAGCTAAGTTCATTTAATGTTATAAACTTTTTCTCAGCTTAAGATAAATCTTGGAATTTTATTCTATTTTTGAATATCCCCAGAACGAGCCTCTCTCAGATATTTTTAGAGGGGGAAGATCAATAAGCAGCTTTTGTATCATTCATCAGTACTCGTTTTTGAAATTTTCTACTTTCTTATTTATATAATGTATTAGTCAGGGTTTTACTTAGAGGAACAGAATAGATATAATATAAGGAATGGATATTAACACAAAATATACAATCTATAAAGAATTATAAGATTGGCTTACAATAGTCAGCCACAGAGTCAGATGAGGAAGCACGCACAGGGTGTCTGCACGCTCTGGACTGAAGAATTCAGTCCCGAGGTCTGGACTTCACTGCAGCACTCCGTGTAAGTCTCTGTCGGCTGATGGGTCTGCAATGGAAGACTGAAGTGTCTGTAATGGACGCTGAAGAGTCTGCGACGGATGGCGAAAGATCCAAGCTGGAGGCCGAACAGTCTGTGCTGCAAGCCAGACGATGAAGTCCAGTATAAATGCGAAGACTGAAGCTTCTCCGACAGAGTGAAATGTTGACTCCTTCTTCAGCCCTTTAAAAGGTCTCTTTGTTCTCAGTCATTCTGACGTGGACTCATTGCGCCCTAGGGTGGAACCAATCATACCCCAGGACGGGCCTTGATCCCACTCTAGGGAGAAAGCCAATCATATCCTGGTCACGCTCCATGGAGGAACCAATTGTATCCCAGAGTGGGGCTCCCACCAACAGGGAACTGGGCTGCTGAGTCATTCAGCCAAGTTGACACATTGTATCCACCACTACATATAAGCGTTAACAGAATGCACAGAAAATGTATTAGTATT
The DNA here is from genome assembly GCA_004027025.1 of Myocastor coypus. NCBI lineage: Eukaryota > Metazoa > Chordata > Mammalia > Rodentia > Myocastoridae > Myocastor > Myocastor coypus. Next base: position 69,605 of record PVJA010002950.1, on the reverse strand, counting down.
TTCTTATTCATAATAATTTCCATGAGAAAGAACTTTTAAGAATTATCTAATTATAGGGGCCAGGAAGATAGCTCCGTTGCACAAGTGCCTGCCTGGCAAGTGCAAGCTTGTGAGTTCAAACCCTGGTCCTACAAAACAAAATACAAAAAACAAAAAACCCCACAATTACCTAATTACAATAAAAGGGTTACCTAATAACACACTTAACTTATGATATTAAGTTCTTATTATTTAATCAAAACCACATAAATTATAGTCATATGAAGTTTTTGATTTTTAACTTTTCTTTTTATTATTTGTGCTTACCTTCAAGATTTGCCTAGTGTTCATTAAAAGATTTTATTATTCTATAATTACCATTATGAGAATATAATTTATGCTATCATAATGCTTCTATATTAGGGGTCTATTAGAATGTTCTGTTACTTATACTAGTTTCATAGCATTACAGTAATATACACACACAGGACTTTTTAATGATATCTAGTTCTGTATTCACTCTTTCTTGCCAACATTTTCTTATTCTACTTCTAATTAACTAGACTTGGTAATTTAAAGTAAAGAATAATGATTGTAAAACATATTCATTCACAATATATGTGTTATAAAAATGCCCTACTTTGAATCAATATTCTCCGTATCCTGAAATTTCACATTTGGTTGTAAAAAACTGTTCTGACTTCAAAGGCATCAGCAATAGCCTAGAATAGATTTATTTATGTATTTAGAAGCTACAGGCATGAGGAAATGTAAGTCCCATCCTAAGTCAGTTTCTTAAGGACTCTTGTGGGGATCACATCTGTAGTGACATCATCCACATTTGCTATTGCTAAAGGGCAAGATTCGACATTGTAGCCTAGCCTGAAATGCAGCACTTGTGAAAATAAAACCCAGGAAAGTATTTTTTGTCATGTTTGTCTGGGGGTTATTTAAAAACAGTACTTTAGGGCCCGGCGGGATGGCTCAGTGGTCTAAAGCGCCTACTTGGGAAAGTTTGGGTGGCTTCAGGGACCACAGTTCATCACCAGCACCACATGCTGCACCAGCCCTGCCCTCAGGGCGGGCTGAGCCGGCCATAAAAAAAATGAGTGAATAAACAAAGGTTCTGAAACAAGAAAAAATAAATAAATAAATAAATAAAATAAATTCTAAAAAAACAAAAAACAAACGAACAGTACTTTAGAGAATGTTTCAAAAGCGTTGTTTGACTATTACCTAGTACTAACTGCTGGGTCCCTTCTCTTCATTCAGGGCCTATCCTTTGCTGAGCACCTGTAAGAGTAACATTTTGATTTACAATAAAATCATCCCACTATATACCATTCACTCACTTTGCAAGTTCTTAAAATCACCCTTGAAAATTTGTTGACTTCATAATTATTTATTGAAATCCTGTTCATCCTTAGAAAACTAGCTCAAATGCTCCCTCCTCCCGTAAGAACCCTTGACCAAGTTTTATTTAAATTCTTATGCCAGTTGCATTGTCAGCATGTGAAAGTCTTTTGGGTACAGGCCTGTCTTACTAATGAGATAATAACTTCTTTAAGAATGAGAATGGGTTTATTAATCAATTGATCATTTTGTTTTTATTGCTTGAATAATTTTTTTTTTTTTTTTGGTACTTGGGATTAAACTCAGGACCCTGTGCTTGCCAGGCAAGCGCTTGTTGTACTGAGCTATATTCCTGGCCTATTGCTTGAACAAATTAGTAAATACTGAGACAATAAATATTTAAGGTAAATTTAATCTAAGCTATCTTTTTTAGTTAACTTCTACTGGCACAATACTGATATAATGTATATAAAATATGAGAAATATGTTATGGAGAGTCAGGCCATCTGGTTTCTAAACTCTTTCCTATGACTTATGCCTTTTAGAAAGTCATTTATTTAAATACCATAACTTATTTTATCATCATTTATAGATAGAATTACTTCCTATTTCATTGTAGTATTACACATTTTAAAGAAAACACATAAGAATTATACTACCTCAAAAATGTTTTAAAGAACTATACAAACATACCCTACTTTTTCAAATTTCTGAAATCTATCTCACTAAGCAGAAAATAATTAATCAAAGGCATAGTAGACAGCTCAGAGAAACACAAGGAAGATGTTAAAAAAGAACAGAAGTAAAGGAAACAAAAATGCGGCCAAGTTGCACATGGGGACATTCTTAATAGAGCTGCCATCTCTGAACGCTTAACTACAAGGAAGTGCATGTTGTCGTTCCCAAAAGCTCACTGTGTCAGGTCTATCAATAAGGTCTTTCCCGTTTCTTTGAATGATTCCTTCATGTTGAAGTTCCATTACTAATGTTCAGTAAGCCACTGCTATGACATTTGCTGTTTTAGTTAGCTTTCTGCTGAAAGTACATCAGATAAACGACTTGAGGAAGATACACCTAGTTCGGTTTTTGGCTTTGGAAGTTTTGGTTGGGGATTGTGTAGCCCCCTTGTTTTTTGGCCTGTGGCAAGAGAACACATCATGGAAGGGAATGCTTGGTGTAGCCAAGCGGCTTACCTCACTGCTGGGAAGTGAAAGAAAGAGAAAAGGGGTAGGGGCACACAATCCTCCTTGGTTCCATGTCCCTACTGACCACAAGGGCTGCCACGAACCCCTGCCTCTTAGAAGTTTCTACTACCTATCATCTCATCTTAGAAACTAAAGTTTTACCACAGAAGCCTCTTGGACAGACATTTAAGATGAAAGCTTTAATTTTCAACAAATCAAATAATCCTATAATCTCCACTTCTCCAGGGAGAAGAAGGTCCTGCTTGCAGTCATAGTAGGAAAGGCCACTTGATCCTTGGTTGATAAAAAGCCAAAACCCACAAATACCCACTAAAACATATGTGTTCCTTATAGAAAAGAGTATGACAAAGTTTTAACATAGATTGATGCACAGTATTACATGAAGAAGTAATTTTAAATAATATAAAGTGAGGATATATATAATAAGTAAACTTTTACCTGCATCAGAAATTAAGTGATGAACTATTATTCATCACAATCGGAAGCTTTTTTGTATTTTAGGGAAGGGTCTACAGGGTGTTCAAGGTCTCACTATTAGATCAGACTCATAGTGATACGCTTGTTTACAATCTTTCAAAAGTGGGAATTACAGGGGCGCACCACCATGCCCGATCTCAACTGCCATCGCAGTGCGCCCCAGGTGTGGGGCTAAAACAGAAGGCCTGGGGATTAAGCCCCAGCCCCTGTGCCTGCTTGCAGGTGCTTTAATCCACGGAGTTATTTGGCCAGGCCTCACAATTGGAAACGGAAACTCGGATTAAATTCCTTCAGAAAACTAAGAATTTTATTTTACTTGTACATCAGATGAACAAAGCTAAAAGAAGAAACTGGATACATTAATAGATATGTCATCACAAAGCTTATGTGCTATTTTGATAAGTTTATGCATCAAAATTTAATTTTTAGTATTTCTGTAAGAGAATAAAAGAAGTCTAAAACTCTGTAATGGTTTAGACAGACAAGGAAAGAATATAAACATCCATTTATTAAATATTAGCATGGCTTATATTATTCTCCCAGAGCTTATGAAAATATGGAAAAGTATAAATTGCTTCATGGGTTGAAGCCGAGCTTCAGTGTTTTTGAGTATGTGAACAAAAAGGAGAGCAGGTCACCCAGGAGTGAGCTGCTGAGGAAGCTGAGACATTTAGAAATTCAAAAGTTACATCTCTTTTTCAGAATAATTTGTGTTTTGGAAGCTATGCCTATGAAAAATAAGTATATTCTTCAAATTCAGACAAGTTAGGTTTACTTGCTTTCAAATGAGCAGAAGAATGAAGATGTTTGATTTTAGGAAAACATTCTTCTGACAAAAGCCACTGAGAAGTTTAATAAGTGTGATCAGTCTCTCTTTTCCCTGAAGAGATTCAACACAATTATGGTTACAATTTGCCCTACATTTTCAGTGGCCTGGTATGAGAGAAAAATGATACTGTCAATGGAGTTAATTAAAATTTTTGTTAATAAACTATAGCAGAATGAAACAAAAAATGGCCAATAGGTTTCAATCCTCACTGGTGTCCATTATATTTATTTTTAATAAATAAAGTCTGATGTATCATCCTTAATTTACATTCGGAGTTTCTTTCCAAGGAGACCCATTAGTACATTCTGATTTTTCACGGTGTCAAGCAATCCAAACAACCTGTAATGATGAACTTTAGATGTCAGATAGTCCTAATGTCTCCATAAGTGATATTTGTAGGTGTACAGCATTGTCTCTGTGTTTTATATTATTATTTAAGATGTAGGACACTGTTTTCTACATCTTTTTTTAGATCTCCTTACATAAATGGATTGGGTTTAATAAAAATACTAGAAACAGAAAAAGAATCTCAAGCAGTTTATGTCTCAGAAAGAATAACTTGAACGAACCTGAAAGTCTTTAGTAGAAATCTAAGTGTTGTAACACAGAATGTTACTAGTCACAAACCAAATTTTAGGATTTCAAAAGTCAAAAATTACTTCCTGGTAGTTGAGATTATTTGCAAAACCATCATTTTAGTAAACTAGATACTCTCAATGCAAAGTTTTCCATTCTAATATTAGAGCAACTGTTAACATTCATAGCAGGAAGACAGGAAAATAATATTCAACAAATCTCTAGGTACCTAACAAATGAAAGTCAAATCACTGTGCTCAAAGTAAACGCTGCCACATGCAGATGTCTCTCCTACACTGGGAATCCGGGATCAGACTTTGCGGTTGAAATCCCATCATCACTTTCTTTACTTTTCATTAACACATAATATTTGCATGCATTCCTGGGGTACAGTATGAGAATTCAATAGCTGTATATAACATGTAATGATAAAATTAGAATTATTAACATTTCTATTACACCAAATACACTATTCTATTTATAGGGGAACCTTTAAGCTATTGTCTTCTAAATATTTTGAAACATATATTCTATTTACATCTATGCTTTCCTGCAACTGCTATTTATCTTCAGCTGAACTACTTGGACAAATCCATTACCAACCTCTGAATCTCATTCATTTGCCCTCTCGCTGCCTTCTTGTATCTTGTTACATTAGCATGCATACATTCCTTAGCAATATTCCTCTTGCTTTTCTAGTGAGAGTGGCTCCTCCTCTCATTCCACTCGAACTTATATCAAACCAACATTCTTAAAGCAACAATGGACATCAAAATGACCACAGTCTTCTTTAATCAAGTTCTAGCACGAATGAAATGTTAATGTATGTACAACTTTGTGTTCTCTTATCAGAGTCTCTTGCTTTACTTTGGTTCACACTATCCTGGGTTTCATGTGTTTATAATTCATCATTGCATTAGTTCATGGATCCTATCCACTTCTTTTTTAAAAAATGTTTTTAGTACTGGGTCTGCAGCGTCTCACTACACAGATTAGACTCATAATGATCTTCCTTTTTTTAAAAAAAATATTTGCTCTCATGTTTATTTTATTGCATTAGTTTTAATGAGAGGGCTGGTGAGATAGTTCAGTGGTCTAAAGTGCCTGCTTAGGCAAGCTTAGGCAACCTCAGGGACCGCAGTTCAATCCCCAGCACCACACACTGCACCAGCCCCACCCCCAGGGCAGGCTGAGATAGTCATTAATTAATTAATTAAAAATTTAATGAGAAAGAAATAGCAATGAGACAGTTTCAAAATAGATTAGTAGGACAGGTATAATAATTAATACATTGCATATTATTGTCTTTGTATTAGTTATTCAGAGTACAAGATGTAGACATAATATCTTGTCAAAACAATTGTTATGGTTCATGTCTAGTTGTTCCCCTAAAGCCTCATGTAGTCATTGGGTGGGGACTTCTATAGATTGAGACTTGACTCATGAGTCACTGGGATTATGTGTGTTAGTACTGATGGGATTATCGGTCTGAGTAGGGCTGGGACTATGAGTACGGTTTAGGGCGGATATCCTAAGGCAGAGAGCCTGATAGGAATATAAAGAGAGGCAGAGAGACAGATGAGAGCTGTTGGTCTCTGCTGCCCTGTTTGGTTGGCTACCTCTGCCACCATTTTGTTGCTGTTTGGCCACCATGAACTGGATGCTCTCTGCCCTGTTCCACTCAGCCTTGAGCCAACTGAATATGGACTGAAACCTCCACAAACTGTGAGATAAATAAACTTTTCCTTCCTTCACTTGAGTGTCGGGTATTTGTCCCAGCTACGAGTAAAAAGTAAGGAAGACGATACTATTAGCACAAATCTTTCTTCTCACTGAAGTAAGAGAAAGTAGCTGTATATCTATCCTATTTTTTTCACTACAAAATGCTTCTTCACTTATATCCCCCTTCTTTTGTTCTGTTTTGTTAGAGATCCTCCTGTTTTTTGGCTTTCCAAGTGCTGGGATTATAGGCTAACACTACCACACCCAGTGTCAGTGGCTGTCTCAGTGTGCCTCTGGGGACAGGGCCAGCTCAGCAGGCCAAAGATCCAATCTGGTCCTTGTGTTAGCCTAAGCAAGTACTTTAACTTGCTGCGCTGTCTGTCTGGCACTCCTACCTACTTCTTTTCTACAGCATTTGGTTTGGTATGTAATGTGTGACAGGTACTCAATAAATACCTGATTACTGTTGTCCCAGTAAGGCTTATGTATCCTAGACATTTACTCATATTTTAACTAGACTACTTTCTAGCCTCAGCTTTTAAAGACAAGAATATTCTATTTCTGAAGCAGTTACCAAAGGGCCTTGGAAAATAACAAATAATCAAGAGACATTGCAGAATAACAAGGTCCTTCTACTCTAACAATAGCATCTCAGACAGCAGCTTAAGGAAGCCAGAGGAAATACGAGTGGAAGGACAATACACAGTGCTTCTGCTCTTTACAAAGGTGTGCAAATTCACTCCCTAGGGACTGTTCCATTGAGAGGACAAGAGGAAAAAAGCCTGGGACCATATTGCCATACACAGAAAGCCAATGAGAAATTCTGGCTTTGGGTTCATATTTCATGGTCTCTAGTACTTCAAAGGCCATACTAAATTGACCATTTCACTGGAGAAAATGTCTAATGAAAACTGATACTGCTTATGAATTAAGTGTTTCACTAATGTGACAACTCTTGTTGCATTTTTTTTTGTGTGTGTGTACAACTGGGATACATGTCTATTCCTATGTTTCTCATGTGAATTAATCAGCTCTTGCAAGTTTTCATTTCTGCAAAGCTGCTCTCAGAAGAGTTGAAGAATCATGACTTCCATCTTTGATCATAATGTATCAGTTGCCAAACCAACCAAAATATAAATTTTCTAGACACTACATGTATGACTGTCTTATGAAAGACAAAGAAGAGAAATAGGTGGACACTATTAAATATTATCTTTAAAGTATCCCAGTACAATATGAAAAAGAGACAAAAGTCACTGTAGGCAGCTCTGGCTAGCACTATTTTAACAACAACTCTGATCTGTCTCAGAAACTGTTAACTAAAATAGCAGCAAGGACTACAGACACAAAGTCCTTAGGCATCTTTAAAAGTAAACAGTGTAGAAATGCCAAACTACAAATATGCAATGCTATTAGCAAAAGTGATTTTGAATACCCCAACCTCACGACACATTCTCTTTTTTCCCCCCAATTTTGGGACAATTTCTTCTTCTGGCCAGTGTCTTCTCTCCTCTTCCATCAAAAAGCTTTTCTTGGAAAAGTTTACTTATTAGTCTTGTACATGTAGTATAAATTTGAATAAAAATATTCACTATCCCAGGAACATAAATATAGACTTGTTTTTCTCATTGGTGAAGGAAACGGTCAGTAATATGAAATTACGTTTTTATGTAGAAATGAATGGTAGTATATTTTAAAGGTAAAGAAAGGACACAATGTCTTTCTAAACAGTGGTTCTGATGAAAAATATAAATCACTACCCCTTTCCTCAGTGATACCTAGCCAGAGATCATTCAGCAAACAAAGACTCAGGGGTAGACTGAAAGATGAGATACAATTTAATAAAACTGGAACCTATAATTTGTGGATCTGGGTTCCTGTTTTTCTGGGTCAGTGAGATGGCCTAAACATTGGATGCTTTGTTGAAACATATAATACTGGAAAGAAAATCTGAGAAAGCACAGGTCACTAAATCTTTTAGAAGGCTTAGAAGTTTTTTCATTTAATCTTTCCCACTACACCATAACTCCTTTTCTTAAAAGAAATCTTCGAAATGTGGAGAAAATGAGAAGCATGTAAAACTTTTGCGGCATATTATCGAAAAACTCTGTGTCACACATTATAACTGAGTGGGTGCATCATTCTTCGGCGTGGTGATCTTGCTGTGTAAGAAAGCATTGTAGTGCTTTCTTAGAGATGTGATAGAAGACATTAACAAGGATGACCTTCTTTGTCTGGGTGAATCACAGGCTACAACTTCCGCCCTCTGGCATTGTGCCTTCCGGTTCATTTCAGTGCTCTCCACTTGTCTGAGTTGAGTTGAGCAGCTTTCTTCTTTCTATTGTGATGCTTTCTATTTTGCAGCCAGCTAACCCAAAGGCTAAATCCTTTGAAATTCTGAGCCAAAACAAACATTTTCTCTTTACGTTATGCATATCAAGTGTTTTGTCCAAGGAACAGAAATATGGCTAATATATGTACTTGGCTTATAGGCTTTATATATTTGTTGGGCTGGTTTACTACTCAGATGTCAAAACAATGTTATGCTGGAGAATTTAAAACGTAGTCATGTTAAATGTTTTGCATATCATATTTATGAACAAGTCTAGTGAAGCACTGGAATATTGCTTAAATGACTAATTTTACTATTTTTTCACTCTGCCTCAGGAGCCATCATAATCGTTCAACCCATACAGCTCTTCAATATCAGATGTTCAATAATAATGAGATTTAAAATTCAGAGGCTGACTTTAGGGCTAAAAATCTGGGAGTAAACTTTGTATATTGCTTCTGTAGTAGAATGCAAAAGCTTATAGTGACTTGAGCAGAAATTCTGGGATATATATGAATGGTTGTAAGCGATTTATATAAATCACAGAGCTGAGGCTTTTATCAGTAAAAGACATAACAGGAAATACATTTATTTATTTGAAGTACTTGGAGAATGAACTTGTTAAAACGAGATTAAGCTGATTTTCTTCCCTATATGTTTTCTAAATATAGGTGGTCTTCCAATGCAAATGTTTTTAAAAATCAGTTTTGAGTAGGGATCTCTGACTCTTAATGATAGATATCATAGTTTCTTAGACAGCAATATAATACATTCAAATCTGTAAAGCTTAGACCACTAAAAATTGTGCAAATGTGATTATCTTTCAGTTTTTCTGTTGCAACATATCTGGAGATAGACTGACTTATTTCATATTGTAAAAAGGGCATCTATCTGTTTTAAAGGAACATAGTATTTATGTAATAAAAAAGGTTCAGTAGTAGCATCTGATAGGGTGTCGCTGATTTTTCAAGTTAGCCTAACAGTAACTTATACTCAAAAGCATAGCTTATGCTTGAAGTGAAGCTTTAGTATATATTATGAAATTTTATACAATAGATTACAGAAACTAAGCCTCTCATTAAATTAGAAAATAGTTTCTGGTTTCTATCATTTGATTTAAAATTCCTATCACTGCTATACATGAGAATGTTGTGGATTTTACCATGTAGAAATTTTTTTAATTGAAGTACCTCCAAAAAATACCTGTACCAAAAAGTACTTTAACTATAATTAAATTCATACATATATGCCTATATATATGCCTATATATATATATACACATATATATATGTATGTATATATATATACACACACATATATATATATATACATATATATATATATATACAGACTAAAAATATATACACATCTTGGCAGTTTGCCATGCTAATAAATGTGTGGGAGCTAATAGATGCCACTGTAGAGGTAAAATGTAACTGTAGTAATTTTACAGTCTCAATAAGATTAGTTTTTTTTCTTCTCCTCCTTCTCCTTCTCCTTCTCCTTCTCCTTCTCCTTCTCCTTCTCCTTCTCCTTCTCCT